>JAXGGA010008856.1:0-54535 GCA_038373865.1 Uloborus plumipes
TAATGTAGTGAAGGCAGTTTGAGAAAACTACTCGCCGCCAAGGCGGCTCGCCTTTAAAGTAGTGAGGAAAGTTAAAAAACCTACTCGCCGCCAAGGTGACTCGCCTTTAAAGTAGCGAGGACAGTTTCAACAAACTACTCGCCACCAAGGCGGCTCGCCTTTAAAATAATGAGGAAAGTTTAAACAGTTTACTCGCCGTCAAGGTGGCTCGCCTTTACAGTAGCGAGGAAAGTTTCAATAAACTATTCGCCGCCAAGGCGGCTCTCCTTTAAAGTACCAAGGAAAGTTCCAACAAATTACTCCCCGCTAAAGCGGCTCGCTAAAAAGCTTTCCTGCATCAAAGAATCAATCGAATTATTTGCACATGCTTCCTCAAAAAAAAAAGACGATGTCAAGTAGCGCATACTTAGCACTCTCCCTAAATAACAAATAAAATTCCTTACCAAAACAATTATTTCCAAATCGCTTTCTTCCTGTAAAATTAATTGCAAAATTCTAAACGAAAAAGTTCTTTTAATATTTGGATCGCAGCCAAAAAAAGTCCCTTCTAAAAACAGCAATTGCAATTTTATTTAAAAACAAAAACACATTTTCAAAATGGTATACCAGAGAAAAAATATAAGTCATTAATAATTAGAATAAAAACAATTGTTAGAACTTTGTTGTAACACGTATTCAAAATGCCAATGGAAAGAAATAACACTCTTTAATTTTAAAAAGTTCAATAATTTAATTAACGTTTTAATTTAAAATGGCAACGGTAAGAAATAAATGTCTTGGAATTTTAAATAGTTCAATAATTTAATTAACGCTTTAATTTAAAATGGCTACGGAAAGAAATAAAAGTCTTGGAATTTTAAATAGTTCAATAATTTAATTAACGTTTTAATTCAAAATGGCAACGGTAAGAAATAAAAGTCTTGGAATTTTAAATAGTTCAACAATTTAATTAACGCTTTAATTTAAAATAGGTACGGAAAAAAATAAAAGTCTTGGAATTTTAAATAGTTCAATAATTTAATTAACGCTTTAATTTAAAATGGCAACGGAAAGAAATAAATGTCTTGGAATTTTAAAAGTGCAAAGAATTTAATTAACGTTTTAATTAATATCTCAGCTAATTAACGTCGTACAATTACGCGGTTGGTCTTATTGTCTTCCTTAGAAAATTTCGAATCGAATGGTATTAGGTTTGATTCTTTACGCGCAGCGGTTTTTGAGGAGTTCAAGCTTTAGACGGACAGACAGACAGACAGACGCGGACAGATTTCAATAGTAGTAATTATTAGCCACGGTAAAATATACAACGAACTGCATGGTTTGAAAGTGGGTAGTTTCGATAGTGGTATGAAGGTGAATTTCAAATAGATTTTAGAACGCTTTAATTTAAAATAGGTACGGAAAAAAATAAAAGTCTTGGAATTTTAAATAGTTCAATAATTTAATTAACGCTTTAATTTAAAATGGCAACGGAAAGAAATAAATGTCTTGGAATTTTAAAAGTGCAAAGAATTTAATTAGCGTTTTAATTTATATCTCAGCTAATTAACGTCGTACAATTACGCGGTTGGTCTTATTGTCTTCCTTAGAAAGTGGGTAGTTTCGATAGTGGTATGAAGGTGAATTTCAAATAGATTTTAGAACGTAAATATTTTTTCAGTTTTTACCCACCTCAGAGTCTTTAATTAACCAACTTCCATAAGTGAAAAAAGTGGTTTTCATAATATAGTGTGCCATAAGTGAAATATATAGTGTCCCATAAGTGAAAAAAGTGGAAAAAAGGTTTGAAAGTGGGTAGTTTCGATAGTGGTATGAAGGTGAATTTCAAATAGATTTTAGAATGTAAATATTTTTTCAGTTTTTACCCACCTCAGAGTCTTTAATTAACCAACTTCCATAAGTGATAATCTCGACAAATAACTTTTCTCGAATAAATCGAAAGCGGTTACTGTAAAAAATGAATGCTTGTTTTTACAGTATAATACAGCGAATTTCATTGTAATAAACTGTAAATATTGTTAATTTTACAGTAATAAACTGTAAAATTTCTAATTTTACAGTTTATTACCGTACGTTTTACAGTTTTAAACTGGAACCTCTACTACTAGTAATATACTGTTGTCTTTACAGTATAATCCAGCCAAATTTTACGGCAATAAATTCTAAAAATGCTAGTTCTACAGTTTATTACTGTGCATTTTACAGTTTCAAATTGGAACCGCGAATGCCTGTATTAGACTGTAAAAACAAGCTCATTTTTTGAAGTGTATGCCACAGAAGGTGGAAAGTTTGTATTTAGGGACAATATGGGGTTGAGTTGCGCAACTCAAATTTTGGGGACATTCTGTTGTATGCGGAAGAAACGGTCCTTAATAATCGCTTTGGAAAATGATAATGCAGACTCTGTAGGGGAAGACCGCCTATATTGGACCACTGCTTAAATTGGACCTCGTTCTTAAAATCTAGTACAGAGATCTGTGATACACTTTAACAGTAGAAATATTAAGTTTTAGGAATAAAATCAATGTGTATGAAGTTTTACCAGCCTTCGAACTGTTTAGCGTGAGTTACGGCTTGATTTGTGTTGAAAACGTGCGAAATCTTATTTTGCGGACTTGTTTCTAGAAAGATAACTCAAAAACTTGTGAATTGCGGTAAAATGCTGTTACAGTGTTAAAATCTGTGTTTAATAAGGATTGCATCGATGTATTTATATGCGCGATTGTGACAATTTTTGACAGAGCAATGAGCTGAAGAATAAAAAAAGGCGTGTTTTCCTTTATTGGACCGAAAAAATTTTCCTATATTGGACCGGGGGTCCAATTTAAGAATATAATTTTAAACAAGACTTTTTATTAATCGTAACATAAAATACGTGACTCGTCTTCTTTAATAGCGTAGTTAAAATTATTTTAAGCATACTTTAACACCTATTCACGATATTCATTTAAACTTTTTTATCAAGCACATTTTTTGCAAGCTGAAGCTACAACTTCTTAAAATGAATGTTTTTTTTCCTCTTCATCCATTTAGCTGCAGTTTTAGGTTATTAAACATAGTTATTACCTTAAATAAAATTTTTGCTGGTTTACCGAGAGAAAAATATGAAATTCTTTGATATTTTTGAAACGATTTTAAAAGGAAACCATTTATATGCTACTAAAATATTCAATATAGATGAAGCCGGTGTTTTCACTGTCTAAAAGCCCCAAAATATATTGACGTATAGAGGTAAACACCAGGTTGGAGCAGTAATGAGAGGTGAACGTGGTAGAAACACACTGGTTATTTGCTCCATGAATGCAACAGAATTGCAAGCTCCCCATGCTTATTTTCAAAAGATTACGTTCCATGTATGAACTTATTGTGAAAGCTTCCCTGGTAAACAATATGCTTGTTCAAAAAAAGGTTGGATCACAAACGATAATTCACACGATTGATTCAACATTTCACCAAAACTGTTAAGCCAAGCAATGTGAAAAGAATGCCCTTCTATTAATGGATAGGCACAGCACTTACATAAAGAACATTGATGCAATAAACTTGGCTTATGAGTGAGATATAATAATGCTTTCTTTTTAAGCACATCATGCACGTAGATGTGGTCTTTATTGCCTCTGTCTACATATATTAATCGAGCATGTGATACATGGAGGCGAGAACATCTTCTGCTGCAGCAGAATTAGAAACAAGTAGCCCACATAAAACTACTCAAAGTGAACAGGTTACATGTTCGGTGTAAGTTGTATACTGTGTACAAGAACTAGCTACGACTTAAATTAGTACAAGTTCTTCAGAATCAGCGGATAGTTCTCATCAAAACATGATTGTTAACTCTAACTATGATTTTGTAAAGCCGGCTCACATATCACCTTTGCCTAAGAAATAGAAGGAACAAAAAGGAAGGCTATTTCAGCAATCATTCTAACGCCTTATAAAAGAGGCATAGAACAGAAAAAGTCACACAAGAAGAAGCAAGAAATTGCACAAAACAAATGTTATTGCAATATTTGTCATAGAGATGAAGTGCAAAACATGATTAAGTAACATGTATTGCCTTCGGCGAGTTTATCAACACTGCCTAAGTGAGGCTGAAGCAAAAGAAATTCTATTGCAAATCCTGGAAAAAAGCTGTGTAGTTCAAATATAAATTATTCTATGATTTCCTGGTACGGTCCAATTTAAGAACGCATGGTTCAATTAAGGCGCATATATTCCTAAATTGAACTTTTGTAACTTTTTACAAGATAATTTTTTAAAAAATAATTTTCATATTTTCAGAAAATATAAGCTCCTAGGGTGGTTCCTGATTAAATTTAGCTTACGATGCCCTATTTTGCATTTCTGTTTTGCTTCACATTGAGCGACACAGGCCTCCTGTTCTTAGGGGGTTCAATATAGGCGGTCTTCCCCTACCCTAGAAAACCCAGCACCTACTAATTTAAATGGTTAATAGGGTTTAAATGCCACGGCAAACCGTGGACAGTGGGTCAATCAATTAGACTCCAACTTTGAAATGGAACTGAAGATCAAAGTCACTAATAACATGCACCAGAGGCCGTGTCACTGCGTCCCCAGGACTTTCAGAGTCACAGATTTTATGAGCATTAACTCCGCGCTTACTGAGTAGGTATTTAAGCGACATCAGGTTCCATACACGAAACTCTCCCATTCCGAGTTCTTCACTCCCCTTACTCTTAAACAATCAACTCTCGGCCTTGTTGTCACAGAAACACTTGGCGATATCGAAAATTTTTTGGTTGTCAAAATTTTTTTTGATTTTTTTGGAAATATGTTTCAAAGCTTATAGTCTCCAAGGTTTTTTTTCACTGAGTTGGTGGAAAATTTGGCGACATAGATAAATTCTCAAATTCAGTGTCAGCTCGGCAATATCTAGTGAAATTCCCGTGAAATCAGCGCAAAAATTGTAAATCAGCAACCACTGTAATTTTACTGAAATTATTGTGAGAGTTATTGGCTGCACCAAAATTTCTAGGTAATTCTTAGCTATTATTATAGTCTGATAGCGGAGATGTAGCAACTGTCAACTATAGTGAAGTTGGCAGAAACAAGTCCGTTACCTTAATATGGGTAGTACTGGAAGAAATCATGTTTATCCCATTTATACGAGTTTAATGTCTTTCTGGCAACATCGCATTTTTTCAAAAAGTATTATTGAAGAGGAAGCACCAATTTTACTTCTGCCATACTAGATTATGAAAATATTTGCGTTACTCTAAAAAAATATAACACTGATTATATTTAAGAGTATTTCGACATTTTGGTAAAGGTTATTTTCAGAAAGAAAAACTTAAATTAGTCAAAAGAAACAGAAAAATAAAATGCCGCTACCAATTTCATATCAGAAAACAGATAACAGTGTAGTAAACCATTCGAAATTTACCGTCAGCAACATTTATTTCATTACATTATAATTGATTTCAATTTATGTTGAAGTAGGGGAATGTGGGGTAAAGTGAAATAGCGGGGCAAAGTGAAATATCAAAATATTTTCAGTTTTCAGCGCTACCTATTTCGCAATATTTTAACAAAGTCCCTAGACATACAGCCTATTCCTGTCAACAAATAGATAAATCTAAACATTAACGAAAAAAAGTATACAAGTCCTTTTCAAAATTTAATACACTTATTGTAATATTTGTGTTTTTTCAAAAATATCTTTTGTTATGATAAAAAAATAAAAGTTTTGTAATTATCATTTTAAGTATTAATTGAGATCTACTAGTATCCAGTACAGTACTTATTTCGTTTATATTAAGCGAAATTTGATTTTAAACGTTCCATGTAATTTGTCAAGTGCACACGGAGCAAAGTGAAATAGCTTCTTTCGTTTACTTATGCATTGTTTTTTTAACTCACGTACGTATTCTTCATTTATTAATTAATTTATTCTTTTACCTATTAATTCACTTATTTATTCATTCGCTTACTGATTTCTTATTCGTTCTCTATTTTATTCACTCATTTCTTTTTCTTATAAATAAATGAGTTCATTAATTTGTTTATTTACTTATTCGTTTATTTTTCATTAATAAGTCATTTGTTCGTTTGTTCACACGTCCATTTGATGACACTTACTGTTAATCATGAAAAAATAAAATTTTTCATAGTAAAAATATTGCCTTTTTTCACTTTGCCCCATGGTTTTTTAAGGTGGAAAATTTCTACCCTTTTTTTGAAGGTGCAAAATAACTGCCAAAAAAAAAATAATATTTCAACGCAAGTTGTCATGTAAAATACATTATTCAATCTTTATGTACAATAATTTTCAGAACAAATTTCCGATGCGCTCATTTTGAAATAGATCAGCTATCTTAACTATTTCCCTTTGCCCCAACTCCCCTATATATTTTGAGTGTAATATAATTATCTTTCAATTTATCGTTAGCTGATTAAAATTCGTTGATTCTGGTCATTATTATAAAGAATAATGCAAATAATTTTGATGATCAATATTTGTAGCTTTTAGAATGAGTGACAATGCTTATTAACTAATAGAAATGTTTAAGTTGTGGCACTCACTCAGTTTAGTCGCTACAAATGCAAAAATGACAAGCCATGCGTTTCTCATTAAAACCTTAGTTTCACTACTTCGATCTTTTATTTTTCTCTGCGTAACATACCTTCATGAAAATGGACACTACTAAAATAAAGTTTGGTCAAATCACTCCTCCTAAAAGCCATACATTACACTGAAGTGACAAAAGTCATGGGATACCTCTTAATATCGTGTCGGCCCTCCTTTTGCCCGGCGAAGTGCAACAACTCGACGTGGCATGGACTCAACAAGTCGTTGGAAGTCTTCTGCAGGAATATTGAGCCATGCTGTCTCGATAGACGTCCATAATTGTGAAAGCGTTGATGGGGCAGGATTTTGGGCACGAACAGACCTCTCGATGGTGTCCCATAAATGCTCAATGGGATTCATGTCGGGCGATCTAGGTGGCCAAATCATTCGTTGGAATTGTCCAGAATTTTCTTCAAACCAATTGCGAACAGTTGTGGCCCGGTGACATGGCGCATTGTCATCCATAAAAATCCCATCGTTGTTTGGGTACATGAAGTCCATGAATGGCTGCAAGTGATCTCCAAGTAGCTGCACATAAGCATTTCCAGTCAATGTTCGGTCCAGTCGCACTAGAGGACCAAGTCCATGCCATGAAAAAACAGCCCACACCATTACGGAGCCACCACCAGCTTGAACAGTGCCTTGCTGACAGTTTGGGTCCATGGCTTCGTGGGGTCTGCGCCACACTCGAACCCTACCATCGGCTCTTACCAGCTGAAATCGTGACTCATCGGACCAGGCCACGGTTTTCCATTCATCTAGGGACCAACCGATATGCTCACGTGCCCACGAGAGTCGCTGCAAGCGATGTCGTTCTGTCAGTAAAGGCACTCGAGTCGGTCTTCTGCTGGAATAGCCCAAGAAATCCAAATTTCTCCGCACAGTTCTAGCAGACACGTCCATTGTACGTCCCACATTGATTTCTACGGTGATTTGACGCAGTGTTGCTTGTCTGTTAGAATTTACGACTCTTTGCAGACGTCGCCGGTCTCGATCTTTAAGTGCAGGCGGTCGACCACTGCGCTGTCCATGGTGGGATGTTATGCCTGAAATTTCATACTCTCGGCACACTCTTGACACAGTGGATCAGGGAATGTTGAATTCTCTAACGATTTCCGAAATGGCATGACCCATGCGTCTAGCTCCAACTAACATTCCGCATTCAAAGTCTGTTAATTCACGTCGTGCGGTCATCATCACGTTAAAACCTCTTCACATGAATAACTTGAACAGAAATGAAAGCTCTGTAAAAGCACTGCGCATTTATACCTGTTCTATGCGATGCTACTGCCATCTGAATATTTGCATATTGCTATCCCATGACTTTTGTCACTTCAGTGTATATTGCACCTCAAATCGGATTATTATACGTAACAGCATTGTGTTTATAGCATTTTAGTAACTACTATATTGCGTCCTTTTCATGATACCATTTGAAAAAAAAATCTAGTGTTAACATTTTTTAAGAAATAGGCTCACTTTTGTTCCTACGCAAAGAAATCTTAACTTATAAAACGACTAAATCACCTGAACTAAATTCGTTGAAATGTTTTCTACACTTATAAAACGTGCTGACTTTTTTAGCATCAAAATTAAAATGGTCAATAATTACACTTGCCAATAACTTTAACCCAACGTAGGCCTCTTTGTAAGCGTATCAAAACTAGTGCAAATAGGTTTTAAAAACTCTGACAGCTTAATATTATTTTATGACATTTCTACCTTTTTTCTCTAAAGCATTCTTTTGTAGAAAACGTAATATACATTGTTTCTGAGAAATATTATATAGAGAATAGATTTTATTTTTTAATAAAGTCAGTCATACATAAAAGTTTTTTTTTATTTGTACTAAAAACTTAGTTCCATTGGTTTCTTTTCCGAATCGTAATTCTTTTGTTTGTCAGTTTCTTGTTGACGCAACTAGTTACTCGAAAGACTGAAGCCCTTTTATTGAATCCAGTTCATGATGGGCATTTCGGTTTTGTTTGCTTTCTATTTTTTGATCATTGAGCCCATTTTGAAACACTTTATTTTGAAATCCCCGGGGATTAAATTTAATTTCCCGAAACATTAAATAACTTTGATAAGAATGTGTTTCGAAATATTTGTTGATGCATTGCTTATCGCTTCATATTGTCTATAGTAAAATGCTAAAATATTTTTTCTAATTGCAGTGTGATGAGTGAAAACTGTTTTTAATTGCATCAGTTTTTAATTAAAAAAAATCCTTTTACCAGTTAAACTACAGCAAATTGAGGTGTATTGGATCAGTGGGGTGAAACAGAACAAAATTTTTAAATCCTACTAAACAATTCACCATAAATGACCATTTCGGTATTTTTCGTCGCTAATATTTCAAAGAAATGGTGATATTGGAAACATAATTGGCTAATTAGCTCGCTGCACGTGTAAAACGAAATAAATTCACGTTTTCATGCTCCACGAAACTTTGTGTGTAATTACAAACCTCTCTTTCCTTGTTTTAAACTTAAGGAATATAATTTTATTAGGTACAGACCTGTACAGCTGTTCATCGTATTAGAATTCATGAATTCTGCAAACTTAATCATAAAAAAAGAAAAATTACTCACAATATCATGGATTTAGTATTTATAGAGTGCATCGGAATACATACTTTTGTTGCTCTGACTTTTTCCGCAGATTACTGCAATGGTTTAGTCAACCATACAGCAATACTCCCCCGTTATATGTATAAATATATGCATGTGTCAGGTAACGAGGGGGTGAGAGGAACCCTTCTGGACAGAAACTTTTTAGTTATATTGCCAATTCTTCTATGTTAGCTTATGTATGCATTTATAGGTCTGAGATACTTTCCATCCCTCCAGAAAACCCATGCAAGCAGAACTAATGTATGTAGGGGCTGCAAACCAAAATCTTAGTGAATTTTTTTAAAGGGGACAAAAAAAAAGGAAAAGGAAAAAAATAAAAGAAACTATTTACAAAATCATTGTCTGAAGATTTTTCCAGCGTCATTCTAGTTAAGAGAATTGCGAAGAGTTACTGTCAACAACTTTTGAAGACGACACAAATTTTGGAATGCAGAAAATACCCACTTCCAAGCACATTTGCTCTAAAATACTTCCTTATAAAATTTTTGAAGGAATAAAAACCTATGTAGTCAAAGTCCTTTGCCCAAGGATATCGTATGTGGGGAAAATTTTACAACAGGGTGTACATTGCCTTATTTATCAAGAAACAGGCGAGGAGGAGACAGATCTCTTTCCTCAGAATGTCATAAAGAAACTTCGGCTAAATGAAAACACTCAACAATGAACTAGTTTCAAGAACAAGATAACTTTCATAAACGATAAGAATAAGTAACTTTGTATTATGTCTGAATATCTTAATATATAAAAATTACGTGTCCCTGTGTTTGTGGCCAATGGACTCCTCAATTACTGAACCGATTGTAACCAAATTTTGCACGCAGTTTCAGTTTGGTCCAACTTAAATGATAGGATAGTTTTTATCTCAATTTAGGACCGCAATATATTTTTTATTGCAAATTATGTATTTAGCTACCAGCTTTTCTGTGTTCTTGGCTAAGCCTTTTTACTAAGCCTTTTTTTTGACACCTCCATGGCTGAGCGACATAAAGCACACGTTCTGGCAGCTTCTGGAGCGCAGTAAACAAGTAATAACCTTTCTTATAATATATAAAAATTACGTGTCCCTGTGTTTGTGTCCAATGGACTCCTCAGCTACTGAACCGATTTTAGCCAAATTTTGCACGCAGTTTCAGTTTGGATAACTTAAATGATAGGATAGTTTTTATCTCAATTTAGGACCGCAATGTATTTTTTATTGCAAATTATCTATTTAGCTACCAGCTTTTCTGCATTCTTGGCTAGAATTCTTTAAACATACCCGGAATGCCACCACATAATCTGCGGTTAAAAATTGGTTTACCCATAGTTCTTCTACGTAATTTAAATCCACCGAGATTATGCAATAGTACGCGTTTAGTTATCAAAAAAATCACCGGGAACATTATTGAGGCAATCATTTTTACTGGCAAGTTTAAAGATGAAGTAGTTCTGTTGCCACGTATCCCAATGACACCGTCAGAATCTTCAATACCCTTCAAAAGGCTACAGTTTCCCATTCGTTTAGCTTTCGCCATGTCCATTAATAAGTCCCAAGGCAAATAATGTCAATTTGCGGTTTAGATTTAGAAAATCCATGTTTTTCCCATGGGCAGCTATAGGTCGCTTGCTCCCGTGTGGGAAAACCGTCCAATCTATTTTTGTTTACAAGAGACAGATTAACAAAGAATATTGTGCACCGATTAGTGTTGAGTTAAACTGAAATTAAAAATGCTTATAATTCAAAAAATAACAAATAATATTGGTTAATTATCTACCCTATTAACATTATTAAAAAATAAAATGTTACATTAAAAAATAAAATGTTACAATAGCAATTAGCAAATTTTTAATTTACTCAATTGTTACAAGCTTGAATATAATATTTCTAAGTACTAAAATGCTACATTTTTTGTTGATTTTTTGTTTCTAGCAAACTTAGGAAATTTTTGTTCGATTGTTTTCATATTTTGACCTCAAGTTCATATTTATATAAAGTTGATCTCTATAACGGTAATAAAGTTTTTCGTTTGTATTGAAACATTATAGTTTAACCCATACCTTAGCCACAGCAACGCGTGGCCGAGTCAGCTAGTTTTAAATAAAAACACATTTTCTAACTATGAATGCTGATTTTATTGAGCTCTTTTTTTTTTTTTTTTTTAATTTTTGTCAACTTATACATTCACTTGCATAAAGAATAAAAAAATGCCTGAAAGTGATTCCCTGTTACTCTTCGCCCCTCTCCATTATTAGTACCTTTATTATTAATTATTTTTAAAGTTGAATCATTTCAAATGAAAATTTTAACACGTGTTACGATTTAATCCTTTCTGCGGGGTGAATTTGAGTGCCCCAAACTTATTAATACCCAATCTTTCTAAATGTTTTGTATTTACTTAAAACTTCAAAAATAAAACAATCGAAGTTTCTAGTCAAAAAGCCAACTTCAAAAAATTTAATTACATTTTTCATGTGAGAAAAGAATTTCGATTCAAATCCATTTTACAATACCCACCCACAAACCTGCAAAAACAAAGATTATATTCCGTTACATAAAACTAGCATCTAAAGTACGACACTGAAAAGCTTTCAATTTTTGATTACTTGTTTCTTTCGTTTTTGTACATTTTTCAACGACTCCAATTTTTTATGCTATATACGTATAAACCATGATGCTCAAATGATATAAAACAGCTGTAATATCTCTTGATTAACATTGTTTAGATATAAATTTTCAAATAATTACTATGCATATGATAAACATGGTTAAAACTTCTAAAAATATCTTCATGTAGTTTTTGCGGGTTGAAGAATGAAACAAAAATGAAAAATATACAAGCAGTAGATACCGTGATCCATGCTACGAAACACACATGGAAATTAAAAGAAGGTATATTTAATATTAGTTAGTGTGGAATGAGTATGGTCATGGGATGGAGTGGCGGTTCAGCCTATTTCGACATGATCTTTTTGCAATGCGCACGTTTTGACAATCACACGTTTGCTTAAAAATATACATATGAAAAAAATAGTAGTTCTGACACTAAAACGTTTGCATACTTCATAAAATTACGATACAACTCTTTTTTATTACATTTATAACCTTAAAGAGAAAGCAAAGAGTCTTAAAAAATATAATAAAATACTTTCCGTAAGAGGAAAATTTGAGTTAAATAAATTATATATACCAAGAGAAACATCTTCTTAGATGACATTTTAAAGTAGTCTTAAATTATTGCAAATTTAAGGATAATAGTTATAATAATAATGATAAAAATGAATGAATAAACCCTTGCATTTATTAAAGTAATTCTATTTTTCAATTAAATATATTTTGTTTATCAACCAACCAAAGCCGTTTAAAAAAAGAGAACGCAGAACAAGCATTTCATTTTATTCTATAAAAAGCGTATGTGATTATTGATAAACTTCTCCTGTAACTCAACGGTTTTTAGTTAAACGACTTCTTTCTTTTAATGTCGTGATTAAATTAAATCTACATATAGTAATACACTGTCTTTTGCTGCTTTTATGTCAAATGTCATGTGAATCCTACATCCAAGAGTCAAACTTTCCTGCCTATACGCACGAGGACTGTTTGCAAGAAAGAGTTCATATCTCAGCTGTCAAGACAAACCCAACGGCTCTCGCAGCAGTGTCAACACGTGCAGCGCATTCTTTACAAATTTTTTAATTCGATGAAAAGTGAAAGCCGAGTTCTTGGAGTCATCCCACCCTCTGACGCTTTTCTTAGCTTTGTCTTATAATTAAATTAATGGCCAGACTTTGACTCGTATGTGGGTCCTCCAGGCTATTGCTTTTCGGATTCTCCAGAGAGGAGGCAGTTCTATTGGGAGTAAGCGGCTCCGACATTTGGTCAAACCGATCAATTGTCGATTTCTTTTCAACATGTCATCTGCAAATGTTTCTGTAAGACGTTATCGGAGAGAACTTCAAGATGAATTTTCCCCCTCGACTTTGTAAAGGGTGGAATATTTTTAGCTGAAGGTTTGGAAAATAATGTAAGGTTTTATTAGAAGCGAAAATAGTGAAACAATAATGATGTGTTTATCAATTATTTTCTAATTTGGTTTTAATGCATTGCTAAAATTAATGATGGGAATTTACATGGATGTATTTGTCTTGGTTTTAAATTAAGCTGAACAACTAAATGTTTATCAATAGGGTCATTCTGAGAAAGTATTGGAGTTTGTGTCTTCTGATAGTTATAATAAAAGTTTTACTTTGAAAATAATAATACACGAATTATAACCCATTATCAATCATAAAGAATGCACTGAAATCATAAATTTAGCTAAAAAATTAAATTTATTGTCAAAAACTTGTCCTCAGATAGTGACTAGTCATATTCGAGAACTGATCCGCCTCACTGTTCCTCTAATTTCCAGGGTTACACTTATTTAGAAAAAAATATAGGGTGAGTTCTGGTAAGTGCGTACTCTTTTTTTCAAAGTTCATGTTTTCAAGGATGCTGCTCGGTTGAAAAATCTTGTACACTCACAATTTTTTTTTAGTTTTCTTTCCAGGTTCTTTACTAAAATTTTTCAAGCATATAATATGTCAAATAAACCATAAGCATAGGTTTGGTGACCTGGTTTATGACACATATTTTAAGGTACGCACTTTCCCTACCTAGCGGGGTAAGTGCGTCCACCTTAAATTATGTAAGTATGAACAGGAAAAAAC
The DNA here is from genome assembly GCA_038373865.1 of Uloborus plumipes. Classification (NCBI taxonomy): domain Eukaryota; kingdom Metazoa; phylum Arthropoda; class Arachnida; order Araneae; family Uloboridae; genus Uloborus; species Uloborus plumipes. The sequence goes on from JAXGGA010008856.1 coordinate 13,909, forward strand.
TTCTGGCACATATTAAATATATTAGGTAGTTGCCTTGGGATAATTCCTAATACTAGAGATCAGCACTTGCTCGCATGGATGAAACGCAATCAGTGATATCCCACGTGTATTGCGAACAACTGTGATGTGATGATTGAGAGTGTTATGTCTGTGATTCTTCCTCTGTACTTTTAATAAGACCAAGTGAGCAAATGTAATTTTTTTTTATTTAGTAATAATCACTTATAGTCTACATAGTTTATTTTAATTTAATACATTAATCGGTGTATGTTTAAGCCAGGGTTCGCACTTACCCCTTCTTAAATGTAAGATGAGACATGTTTGTCCAATAGCGCTGTTGTAAGTGCGTACCCCTGTGATTTTCTTTAATTCTATTTATATGGTAGATCGTTAGGTGACCTGAGTGAACAATTCGTTTTTTTCGAATAAAAACAGTTTTAAAATATTTTTCTTATTAGAATCAGCAGCAGTAAGAAAAAACACAAAATAAAGAGCAAAAAAAAAAAAAAGAAAATAACTGATCATGATATGATACTTGTACTTTTTTTTAACTTGTACATTGAAATAGTTTTTCACAAGGTGTTCTTAATTTTCTTAAATATAATTTATTCATTACTCCACCTTCGTTTTTTGAATCAGTTGATTCTTTATTTAGTGTTTCACTTAATTTCATTGCTTCATTTGTCATTCTGGTTTAAATTAAGTATAGCTTATGATCGCTATTTTCAACAAAAATTGACTGATATCTAAAAGATAATATATTTCAGAGGTAATGAATGAAATTGAAATCTTATGCCGCATTCAATGTAAATATAAATACTTGATGGAAATGACGTCGAATTTATGATCGGCTTATAAAAGAGTTATAAGCAAAATTAAAGGTGAATTACGAGAGTCAGATTTTCCACGTAATGGTACACACTTTCCTCATCATGATGGTACACACTTGCCTCATCATAATGGTATGCACTTGCTCCGCATAATAGTACGAATATACCTCATTATAGTGGTACGCACTTGCCCCATCATAATGGTACGCACTTACCCCCACATTACTTTAAAGAATAGGAAAGTGCGTACCGTCATATAAACAAATTTTAGTTAGAGTATTTGATCAAAATACCCCGTGTATGCTATTAGTAGCTATTACTCAAAAGAAACAACTTGCATTTCTTGACTTCAATTGCTTGGTATGACTACAAGGGAAACTGAAACAAAACCTTCCCAATCTTTACTTTAGAGTTTTTTTGAAGACATTTAAGTTGTCTCTGATTGTGTTTCGTCTATTGAATCTAGGCCTGAATTCTACCTATTGAAATTATCATTAGACAGTTATCTAACATAGTCGATGTGTTGCAGAAGCCGTTTCAGGACAGTGTTCATATAATTCCCAGTGGACGCACTTACCCCGTGGACGCACTTACCAGAACTCACCCTATATGTATTAAATGAATTTTTTTTGAATCAGACCATACCATTTTTGAATCAGAATATATTTATAACACTGGAATCAAAACAAAAACCTATGCTATACACTTCATTGTACTTATGATTTCAAAATATATGCCTGGATCCGAGGTTATGTTAGTGAATAGAAGTAAAAGTACTTAATAAGTTTATCCAGAAACAGCAGAGACATTGTGATTATAGTCTATAAATGTCTGCTCTTTTTTCGATTTTGCAGTGATTTACGCACACACACAATTACAAGTTTATACTTTATTGTTTTACCATATTTTTTTTAATCGCTTAGCGATTTTTTTCCTATGCGCAGAGATCAACACATCACGTCTATAGCGGTTATATAATTCATATAATGAGGCCAACCTATTGAATAAATTTATAAACATAGAGTTTTAAGTGTAAATGTTTTGTCTGCAATTTTCAGATCAACATTTTAAATGCATTTTTGTTTCAAGTGTAGAAAATTATGTTTCTGTTACGTTCATATACATAGTATATCCACTAACTAAACCTGTTTAAAGATGCTATTACAAAGAACAAATAAATGAAAAAGCCAATGTAGCTAAGATTTAAGTTGCATATAGGAACTTTATACAAAATGCTAAAATTATAGTTTTACACTTTTTAAAGTTTACTTTTGCATATTCAGAATTCAAACATCTTAGCTACTTACAATTTTTCTGCAAAAGAGATTGCAATCTTCTGATTGTTAAAAGCGAAATACTTGCACCTGCATTTTATATGACAAATTTGGGATGCTGTTAAAAAAAAAAAGAAGGCAGCTAGATTTAATTAATGTAGATTCACCAGCTGAGTTACTTTAAAATTGAACAGGGCATAAACAGCTTGATGCAACGTGTCTCTAAAAACGTGTTTGAACTATGTAAGTATTGTGATTGATCTGAATAAATTTACATATGTATGCAGTGTAAGGGATGAACCAAGGATGAAGAAAAAACCGAGCATGAAAGATGGGATTGAATTGGTGTAAGTCCCTCTGACAAAGAGAAATTACCGTTTCAAAACGTGAGTTCGGTCTGAAATTTACTCAGCAACTTACGCAGTATCGACAACATGTAGCCATTATTAAACATCAATAAAATGTGACAAGCAGTGTCACGTATATGGGCATCATTTATTTTATTATTCAATAACTTAACTAATTTGTGTTTAAGATCAGAACCATTACAACAGCACTACTAGTTAAGCTAATATCCTTCTTTAAAATAAATGTAAACCTAAGATTTTTTATATTTATTAACCATTCATAATACTCTTGTTTTTCTAAGACTTTTATAACTTCAAAATTAAAATTTCGATTTACTAAACTGCACAAGCACTTTTTTTTCTTTTTATGGAACTCTTAAACCCGTTTGTGTGCCACCAATAGTGTGATGTAAGGCGAAAATACCTTCCACAGTGATGCTGTTTTGTTTAATAGATTGAAAGTAATTTAACCCTTTATGCCCCAAATTAATTTAGCAAATATTGAAGATCAGTCGGGTCTAAGGCCCCCTACGCCTTAGGGCCCCCGAGAAAACTGTTTCCTATTGCAGGTACCATCCGTCGGCCTCTCAGCGAAGTACAAGGAGTTTTACTTAAAAGTTTCAGCACGATTCCTGCCATATAGGAATCATAATACTAAATTAAAAAAGCGGGACTTCTGAGTCCCGTCGGGGCATAAAGGGTTACAGTATTGGAGCAAAGTGTTCAGAATTTAATTATTTATACTTTTTCCAGTTTATTAACCCATGTGGTTGCGCCACTTCCCCTAAGAAAGGTGTCTCCGGAGAAATCATGCCCCGTAACAATTATGTTGAGTATCATGGATTAAATATAAATTGAATTATTGTGAAAATATTTAGACTTTAAAATAATTAAAAGTAAAAAAAATAATTTGAATGACAGCGAATTGATTTTGACTTTGTGTTTATTTTCAGGTTCCTGCAAACGAAACAACACCTCACCCTCCTATTTACTACACAGAAGACCTGAAAGCATCAGTTTTAGGTTTACGGTTCTATGTGAAACAAAATATGTTCAAGAGTGACGAGTTGAGGCTGAAGTGTACAGCTACTTTATCCCGAGTAGTTAGCCTTAGCAGTGACGTTACAGTAGTAGGAGGAAATCAACAAAACTCAGGTTTTCACGTCTCAGAAAACACAGTCTCTGGTAAATACTTGTTTATTCCGTGTTTTCTTTTTTTTTTTAATTTTTTTATCCGGTTGTTGATCCTTTGTGGTACTTGAAATCGTTTAGTAGAAAGTATTTGCTGTTAAATGTCAATGCCTCTTTAGCACTGGTAAATTATATGACATATCACAAGATTATCCTGCGTTATCAAATGCAAATAGTTGTGCACGTTATGCACTTGTTAATTATGCTCATGCATAAAAACATACATTTGCGTAGTACTACGATGCATAGTCTGGCTCTCATCAGCTGCCTTAAACAGGATGAAGCTTAAAAGTACTATATTTGTAATAATGGGCTTGGGGAGAACCAGTTTGAGCAGGTAGCGGTCATAGGCGTTGTATCAATCTAGGAGTTTATCATCTTTCAACCCAATAAGGGAGCTCATCCAAGGTCATGTATCTTCTTACCAGAGCCAGACTATATCACCTGATTTGTTTGAAAACGTGAAATAAAAGTATATAAGGGACCTGGAAATAATATTGAAGAAAATAAAGAATACTATTTTTCTGTCTGATAAAAATGGCTGCTTGTGTTGTTGACGGTAATAAGAGGCAGAAGAGATGTCTTAAACACTATGCGGAACTTTTATTAGACTTGACATTATTACTGGTTGAATTCAACGTGCTCGACATGGCTAATTTGTATTTAGGTACGAATAAATATCAGCATTGCAGATAAACGAGATCTTTGTTAAAGATAAACTGATAAACGACGTACAGTTATTAGCGAATTGAATTTTTAAAATTTTACAGTTTTATAATCTCATATTTAAGTAAATTTTTAAATTGACCACAATCTACTGCGCTTGGAAATACTAATGAAACTTTGCTAAAGTAAATGACAAAAATCTTCTACACTACGTCCCAAAGAATCAGCATTAAGCTGAAAGAAATTTCATAATTTTTTGTATTAGTTTATTTCCGTTTCAAAGGATACTTTAATTCTTCATTATCTTTTTTCCGTTTATATAAAAGCTTTCCTTTTTTATAATGTCGATTTCTTAAGCTTATTCACAAATGTCAGACAGTAGAACAGCTTCGTGAGTATTATTGTACTGGTTCGCAAAAGAAATGTGTACCTTTTTTTTTTGCATACGGAAAAAGCGACCTAATCTTCAGCTAGCTAGTATTGAGTGCAATTTAGCACTTAACTCTAAATTCACTATACGAACAATCCTCATAATCTCTATGTGAAATTTTCGGTTCTTTTTTCTGCACCTTCTTTTTTCGTCATATTTAGGCTTTTTTTTATTATTATTATTTCCCACGTTTAGTTTTAGTATCTCTCTTAAGTAGTTTTATCTGGGCCTTCCAGTTATTTTTACATTGAGGATTTGCTAAGACAGCACACAGGCTTTACCTACTTCCGATTCGTCGTAATGTTTTCTTTACAACCTTTCTAAAAGGCACTAGAACATAAGGTGAAATATTAAATGAAGATGATCTGCTGTGATTTGGCATCGAAAGCGCCCATAGTGACAGAACTAGCCTCAATAAATAGGTCCTTTATGGCGATGTATCAGAAAGCAGAAGTACCCTATTTCGCTCCAAGGGCATGCACCAGGTTAAAGAGATTTTAAACAAACTTTTAACATACTGTCTAATATTTTATCGTACGACCTACCTCAACTCTTAGTTGCTGCCAGGCGCAGAGTTCTAGAGCAGATTGTAAGGACAGTGTAGTGCCTTCAGTTGGTTAAAATATCTTTAACAATTTAACTTCAGAAGCAATAAATCCCTCAATATAAAACCTCCGCACTTACTTTTAATAAAGACAAATTCTAATATAGCTGGCGTAATGATGTAGCATTACGTTTGTCAGTTTCACTTATTTCCACTCACTTCTGGCACCTCTTTGTCCTCAAAAAACGGCAAACTACATTCAGCCCTAGTACACCCGTGTACCCCGTTTATTTCTTATAGAAAAAAACCTTGGACAGCTTTAAGGAAATCATCCGAAAAAATTAAATAAAGTTGCTATTAATTATTACCAAATAGTTTTTGGTAATAATTAATGGCCAATTCCTTTCAACCGTTTAGTTGATGCATTGAAAGCAAAAAATATATTTTGATCTTTCTGGTATAAGTCAAAATTAGAATTTGATTATGTTTTTCCACTTGTTTATATAGAGCTCATACAGAGCACTATTCACTTTGAAAAATAAAAACTGCACATTTTCAACTAGTAGAAAAGTTTAAATGATATGAAAGGCCAGGGGGAAAAAAGATGAAAGTGACCAAAAAGCGATTTCGAGAAAAACGAAGAACAAAGTTTGATTTCTCGTAGCTCCTTTTGTAGTTTTTCGAGTTTTCATGCACATTTCGGTCGATTCTCATCTTTTGTCCCCCTTGTTGTTCGACCAGATGATACTACTCCTTCATAGCCCCTAGATAGCGCTAATATCTCAAAATTGACGAAAAAGTGACTTTCATCTTTTTTCCCCCTGGCCCTTCATATTCTTTTAAAAGCTTTTGCAGGGAGTTTCCCCGTCAGGCTATAAAATAGTGTTGTGATGTTATTGTAGCAGTTTTTGACGGATTTTTTATTTATTTCCTTATGTATTATTTTTACCTCAGGGTTTCACTTTTATTCACGATTTCAAGAAGTAAAAGAATATCTTGTTTTGATATTTATAATTTTAAGTGCATTTTTTTTTCTTTTCTTTTCAGTAACGAATCCTACGCCTCGTTGCTGCGTGGAAAGAACTATATGGATATCAATCCTCTTAACAGCATTTGCAACATGGTACCCCAACGACATTTGCTCAGGACTTCTGATGTCTTCTGCCTACTGACAATCAATTACAGTAGCAGGGATGACCCTATGGAGAGCTTTTATTACCAGGTAGCTCAGCGCTCACAAATAATCACAAGGACACTATCATGCAATTGAACTTGGTGTAGTAACCTTTACAGAACTTGGAAGAATTACAAACTTTGTAAGAACTAATCCACTAAGTGCTCTGCATCATCAAGCGAAAATTTTCACCGATTACAATTTCTGGCTGAATTAAGCAATATAAAGATATGCTGCTGTTGCATATTTTGATACATTTTACGGTAAATTTGTGGCTGAATATAAAGCTGTACTTGTGTATATGTGTGGCACTAATACGGCGATCATTAAATCATTACCTCATTTATATACCTAATGGTAAATGCAATTATTTTATGGATTGACTTTTTGGTACAAACCATATTCATGGAACTACGCACGAGTATTGTTTAGAGAAACGGAAAAAGCAACTCAACTTTGGTTTGTGTGTTTAAACATATCATAAAAACTAATTCATCAAAACTGAACAAATACAGAGGATATAAACTAAAAACAGAAGGTATTTTGAAACGGATAATCAGTTACGCATCACCTCAAGACAGATCTTAAGACGTTAAGAAAATGTGTCTAATGAATGCTACAAAACAGGAAGCTAATTTTAGTGCAAAAACTGAAGCTTAATTAGGGCTCAGAGAGATTTTGTATACAAGATTGCTACGAAACATTTAAATCAGGTGTGTACATATATAACTATTTGTACTTCGAACCTGTTTTCAGATCTTAGATGTTTAACATAAAATGATTTAGATTTCTATTGCTCTCATATACTGACGTGTTTTGCGCACATTTGTATATATAAGCACTCATTATATAAAATAAAGTATTAAATATAAATTGTTCATTTTTAAAACGATGTATTTTCTTTTAGAACTGATCTACATTGCACAGATTTTTCAACGAAAAAACATTACATTGAACTAGAAAATATAGATTAAACTATAAAATAGTGGGGTCTGACTAAAAAACCAATCAAACACACAAAAAGTTTCATTGATTACAGACTGAAAATAGCCAGACAACAAGCTAACTAACGTTATAATCATGAGCACACTTAACCATTTACATTTAAACTGAAATAAAATTAAATGATGTCTCCTTGTCTCCATATTATAATCTTGTTCATGCAACTACGAGTAAATAAGTTAGACTGTTAAGTGATAAATGAGAGTAAAAAATAATTTGATTGATATTAACAGTGACTTGGGGAAGACGCCGTAGTTTTAATTATTTATTTTATATAAAATGCCACATTGGTTTTACTTTTAATCAATCATTTTATTTTTACCATTCTGCGTCAGGGTATTTAAGGGATTATAATGAAAAAACTGTGCAACAACTTAAGGAATAAGCACCTTCCTCAAATTGAAAAGTTAATTCTCTTTTAATTGAGAGCCATTCATTCTCGGAGGTGAGTGGAGTGTTTATTTATCGTCTTTGAACCCTACTGAGTGACTTAATAGCGTAGAATAATGTCTCCATATTTCGAGTAAAGTATACCAACTCTAAAATGTTTTTATAAAAACAGGAGTGTGATATTGCCCATCCAGACGCCCTATAATTACGCAAAACATTGCGTTGCATTCCACTCTAAGAAGCAGAAAAAAGTAATATCGAATTCAAACTTGAACTTACAACAGCGTTAAGAAAGCTAATGAACGATACTAAAAGTTGCACTATCAGATTTACGATTCAGTGAAAAATTCACTGCAGATGTTCAAAATGCCAACTACGTGTATCGTTGCACAAATGACACAGGCAAAGGAACGACTGGAGCAACCTCTCGAAGATTACTGGTGCTAATTTTGTAAACAATTCTCACCTAGAGAAATTTAGTTGAATCCACAAGCGTCTCGTAAACTAAAGACATGCTACGCAGGCAGGTATAAAATGAGTTACAAGAGATTTGCTTGAACCGTTACATTTCAAGCGGATCCGTTTTAACTTTTCTGTTTTCCGTCTCATAGAATGGAAAGAAGTGATACTACGTTCCTACGTAATTGTTGGTCATCTGGATAGGTACTATTACCCCATTTTACTTCGTAAAAATAATTTAGAATCACCCTGTTTGTACCTAATTTAGATGACCCATTTTGTTTTCTACTATGGTTTCAAAAAAACTAAATCAAACATTTAAAGAAATAGTAATTAAAAAAAACTGTTGTTGTAGTATCCGGGAAAAAACTTTTATTGTTCAGTTTGAAGACATTAGTTATCTATATAAATGCTCTTTTTTTTTAATATAAAAAAATACTTCACAATTTAGCTGTAGTTTTGATTCCGAAATGGAAACGAGTTGGACGAAGTGCTAACTAGGGATGCACCGATAAGCAAATGGGTCAATTACCGATTAATCGGTTATTGATAATCGGCCGATTAATCGGCTGAACCGATTAATGATAAGAATGATTGTTTTAAATACTACAATTTCACAATCACTGCTTTTGCTCTCTTACACAATTCCGAGTTTAGACATAGTAAGTATTTTTTTTTTTCCATTTTCCTTATTTTCACAAAATAATTTCAATATTTTATCAAATTTCTTAGAACCAATTTTTATATTATTGTCAACAATATTATATTTACACATTGTTAATTATATTATTTATACATAAAAATTTAAAAAATGAGGGGGGGGGGGTCCGTGGGAGGAGGTACTTTTAATTTCAAATTTTAATAATCAGTAGTAATTTAGTTCAAGACTTTTAATTTTTGTAAAAATTAGAGGTTATCTAAAAGCACTGTGCTAAGGAGAAAACTATCGCCACATGAAAAATGTTGCATTATTGTCTGTGTTTTATTCAAAGTAGGAGAATTAATTTATTAAACTCTTGAAATCAACTGTGAGGATAATTACTGCAAATAAAATCGTTCATCGTAGTTTCTTAGGGAAGGTACAGTTTGAAGAATAATATCTAAAAATATTTTTTCAACCGATTAGGGGCCCAATTTTGCCGATTATTAATAATCGGCAAAGTGGCCGATTATGGCCGATTAATCGGTGCATCCCTAGTGCTACCCCCCCCCTCCGATTGTAGAATGAGTTCATCAAAGTGGACGTACATAATGTTTTAATAATGTGGAGGTTGAAAACACGTAACATACTTTATTGCTTTTTATTTTTCATTCTGTACAAATAAAAAGATGAAAGAATTTAAAGGAACATCTTTTATACACAATTCTTAATTTTTGAATTTAAATAAAATTACAGCATGTTAGGAAAAAATCTTGAATCAAAGAAATCTTCGAAAATCTGTATTGTTTGAAAAGTTTAAGATGCCCAAAATTAGCAAATAACCTTGCCTCAATTCAGCTTTGAAATTATTTGTTTATAAACAAAACTAATTTTATTATTACTATCATTTTTAACTATTTTTGGCAAATATTAAAAATCTCAATAATGGTTTATTGTTATTTAAAATTGCTTTTGGCAACAATTAAAGAGCATGATTAATGTCCCAGTATAAGGTAAAGATATTATATTTTGCTTCTAAATGCAAATTATGAAAAACACGAAGTGCTGCCCAAAAACCACACAAAAAACAAAGAAATCAAGAAAATGAATACATAAATAAATAAAAGAACATGAACGTATCTCATAACATACGTCCGTTGCTGAGTAAAAAATAATATTTTATTATTGTAATTGGAAATCTTCAAAACTAAAAAACATTATAAAAAAGTAGAATCTTTGTCCTTCCTCAAGTCCATGCAAAAAAACTAGAATTGAACATATTTAGAGTCTCTGTAATGTGTTTTGTATAACAACTGATGCGTCTAATAAAATAGAATAGCTTCACGGTTAAAGTAAAACTGAAAATTTAAAATAAAAATTTCTTTTTAGATTGTGTGCCAACTAAGGAAAAATATGAAACAGAAGGGAAAAAAATTAAAAGAAAAAATTAAGTTATAAACACAAGCTGATCCGTACGAATCATTCGCACATGGCAGAGGGAGCTTAAAATCATCTTTTTTTAAGAAGTAAACAATCGGATAACATTTAAAATATGATTTGTTTACTTTTCTTCGATAGCGATGAAGGAACCTATAAAGTGATGTTTTACCTATAGACGATTCTCTGTAAACTCGTAACTGGCTGTTGAGACCGAGGATTTCAAAAATAATTAAGTGTAATAAAGTAATAATCGCTCTTAATACAAGTAAAGCATTAATACTTTGTACCCCGATTGTATTTGGAGCAATAACAATTTTTTTCTAGAAATTATCTAAGCACCAAAAACACAATCCCCTGGCTGTCCCAATCCTATAGTCTAACACTTCAAGGCAATATTTCAAAAAACCTATTAACGCTACATAAATCTGGAAATTAATATCTAAAAATAGAATAACGCATTTATCTCTTTTTTATGAAATAAGGTTAATTACGTATTTCTAAAAGTTAAAATTGCCATATGAATTCTGTCCACAGTTTTTTCAAACAGTCCCCTGCCACAAATTTAAAGCTGCAATAGAAAAATATGTTACTCTTGCTAATTTTTTTTGGCATGAAGTTTAACGTTATCAGTGTGAATTTGCCGAAATTGCTGAGAACGGTGTTGAAACGCCACTTTGTTTAGTTTGAGAGTCACATTTGTGATGAAAGTATAATGCATCTGGGTCGTTGCGAAAACAGTCCTCTGGGAAGTGAATTTATTAATGTTAATTAGTTTCATTATGAATATCTTTGTTTCTATTACTATTATTTTTTACTGTTAAATTTTAAAAATACCAAAAATTTGTAATTGTTTAGCACTATTAGTTACTTATTAGTGTGAAAATAAAGTGCCCTTACATTTTCTGCTTTACAAAATAAAAAGCAATGATAATTATGAGCGGTTGTTATTTACTGAAAATGCAACTTTAAAATGTATTTCAAAATGTGTTTTCGTTGTTAATTATTATTAATTTTGTCATTAGTTTTAAAAAGCGAAATGCGTAAGACTTAGAAAAACTTTTATTTAATAATTGGTCATTTAGAACATTGAAAATAACGTGAGCAAGCAAATGAGTTTCAATTTAGATTTTTTTTTTCTTTTTATTATAGTGGCATGAATAAATAAAATTGACAAATACAAAGATTAAACTTTCATTCTAGAATTTAATCTCTGAATCAGATTTTTTTATACTACTAATGAAGTAATTTTTGACGCTAAAAACATTTAGTAATAAGCTAGACGCCAGAATGTAATCTTCTTATAAAAAATCCCATAAAACTGAAAACATACATTTCGAAGAAGCTTATAACAATCTATTAGAATACGATTTCGCTAGAAAAAAAGCAAAACGCAAAAGTATAAGAATTGCTTCAATGTATTTCTTTTAGAAATTTAACAAATATAATTTTTATTACATTTTCTGAGGGTTTTAGGCGTACTTTATACAATTAGATTGTCATATAAATTATACCTGAACACTTTTTTTAATTTTTAGTTGGTGCTTTATTTAAGAAACAACCATCTTAAATAACTTACGTTACGTATATGTAACAAACATTTTTTTTTTTTTTTTTTTAAGTTGAAGCTGTATTTGAATATAGTATCTTACGTACATCAGAGGGACTTCTAAATGCTTCCTCAAAATAGGCATAAAACTCACACAATACATATAAAATAAGCAATAACATTTGACTCTGAATTGAAGGGCTTGGGAGATGAAGGAAAATATGACAAAACATAAATTGCGAGTAATTAAAGTTTAAAGTTTTATTGTTGCAGTTGTTGCAACTTTTTTGTTTCTGGTTTGGTCGTTAGTGTGCGTATGAAATTGGTCTGATGATATCTACTTTTTGATGTATCAAGTTTTATTAGCATACCTGTATCCATTTCTGACCATCATTCAGAGTTTATTTCTTTAAATGTAGCATAGCCCCTTCATCCTCCAAGCACTTCAACTATGCTGGAAAACATTCCGCATAGCTTCTTCTTTTAAAACGCCTTTTACTAAGCATTTATAGTACTATAAGCAGTACTTTGTAACTGAGCGATGTCACTATGACACGGAAACTTGTTTGATTAGGGACTGTCATAAACGATATCACCACTTTTTTCAAACATATGTATCCCCCTCCAAAGGTTTTGGAGGGTTTCAAAGTATCACACTCCTCTTCCGCTCGCCTTATGTCATGCTATATTACATAAGCATGTTATCGTCAAAATGTTTTTGTTTTAGCCAATATGTCTAAGGTCATACCTTCTATTAACTCTTCCCTTACCCTTGCCATAAACCCTACCAGCTTTTCTGTATTCTTGGCTAAAATTATTTAAACATACCCGGAATGCCACCACATAATCTGCGGTTAAAAATTGGTTTACCCATAGTTCTTCTACGTAATTTAAATCCACCGAGATTATGCAATGGTACGCGTTTAGTTATCAAAAAAATCACAGGGAACATTATTGAAGCAATAATTTTGACTGGCAAGTTTAAAGATGAAGTAGTTCTGTTGCCACGTATCCCAATGACACCGTCAGAATCTTTAATACCCTTCAAAAGGCTACGTAGGGTGGGGCGAAAAATAAAAAGTTTTTCAGATCAACTTCTAATAGTTGCCAAAAGTTGTCTTTGGTGATAGTTAGCTTTTGTGCAAAATTTGAGAAAAATCGGTTAATATCTTCAGGGGACGCTGCGATCGCAAAATTTTACCATAGCTTTGTTATGGATTTTATGGTTAAAATCAAGAAGAATGCCTTTAGCTAGTCTCTTTGCGTTTTTTTTACTCAAAAGATGTTTTCATGCATTAAAAGCATATGAAATGACTCACAAACATTATTTTATATGATATATTTATATTTTAAAAAAATCACTTTTTTTCACGTTTTTGTTTCTTTTTAAATGCTTGAAATATAAATATATGATATAAATTAATTTTTTGTGAGTCATTTCGTATGCTTTGAATGCTTGAATATATCTTAAGAGTAAAAAAAATGCAATGAGATTAATTAACGGCATTTTTTTTCATATTTTAACCATAAAATCCCGATAAAAGCTATGATAAAACTTTGCGATCGCAGCGCCCCCTAAAGATATTAACCGATTTTTCTCAAATTTTGCACAAAAGCTAACTATCACCAAAGACAACTTTTGGCGACTATTAGAAGTTGATCTGAAAAACTTTTTATTTTTCGCCCCACCCTAGGCTACAGTTTCCCATTCGTTTAGCTTTCGCCATGTCCATTAATAAGTCCCAAGGACAAACAATATCAATTTGCTGTTTAGATTTAGAAAATACATGTTTTTCCCCCATGGGCAACTATAAGTCGCTTGCTCCCGTGTGGGAAAACCGTCCAATCTATTTTTGTTTACAAGAGACAAATTAACAAAGAATATCGTGCGCCGATTAGTGTTGAGTTAAACTGAAATTAAAAATGCTTATAATTCAAAAAATAACAAATAGTATTGGTTAATTATCTACCCTACCTACATTATTAAAAAATAAAATGTTACAATAGCAATTAGCAAATTTTTAATTAACTCAATTGTTACAAGCTTGAATATAATATTTCTAAGTACTAAAATGCTACATTTTTTTGTTTATTTTTTGTTTCTAGCAAATTTAGGAAATTTTTGTTCGATTGTTTTCATATTTTGACCTCAAATTCATATTTATATAAAGTTGATCTCTACAGGGTGGTCCTAAACTCATGGTACAAACTTTTAGGGTAGGTCAAGGGCATTGTAACAATGACTTTTTGTATAGGAATGTATAGTCGCAAGTGACGCGGTGAGTCGTAAACAAGAGAAATAAAAGGAAAGAAAAATGGAGGGATCAGTTGGTATCATTGCCAGTAGAGGGCAGTAGATGTCCAGCCGCTGTTGAATATGATGCATCGCAATGAGGAAAAGCGCCATTCTCAATTGTGCTGCCGTAGAAGATGGGTGACTTCACGAATTCAGAAAAAGCAGACATGCATTACATGTACGGTCGTGCAAATGGTAACGGCAGAGCTGCGTTACGAATGTATCGCGAGGAGTATCCTGATCGCCGAATGCCGGATCACAGAATTTTTCAACGGTTGCATCGTCAACTTTGTGAAACAGGTGGCTTCGGCGTCAACAGACATGACACTGGTCGATTAAGAGCTGTACGCACTCCAAGGCTGGAAGAAACCATCTTGAACATTGTGGCTGATAGACCAGAGTCAAGCACAAGAACTGTTGCACATAACGTAGGTGTGAGTCATCAGACTGTAGGCAGAGTGTTAAGCGAAAATCGCTTACACCCCTTCCATTTTCAGAAAGTACAAGCATTGAATCCCGCAGATTATCCTCTCCGCGTGAACTTCTGCCAGTGGATGATGCAGAAATGCGCATTGCAGCCGGATTTCGTAGATCATGTGCTATTTACAGATGAAGCCACATTTTCACGCGAGGGTGTCTTTAATGCGCACAATTCCCATGTGTGGGCAACCGATAATCCACATGCAACGCGTCCACATGCGTTTCAACAACGTTTCTGTATTAATGTGTGGGCTGGTATTGTGCACGACTTTTTGATTGGCCCATACTTGCTACCCACGCGACTAAGTGGCGAAAGCTATCTTATTTTTCTGAAGGAAGTGTTACCACAACTGCTGCATGATGTTCCGATCGCCATTCGTAACCGCATGTGGTTTCAGCACGATGGGGCGCCAGCACACTTCAGCATTAATGTTCGGAATTATCTGAATACCACGTTTGGTGCTCAATGGATTGGGCGTGGTGGACCAGTCCCTTGGCCGCCCCGATCTCCCGATTTATCGAGCCTCGATTACTTTTTCTGGGGACATTTAAAGAATCTTGTTTATGAGACTCCAGTTGACTCAGATGAGGATCTCGTCGCTCGCATATCTGTAGCTGCTGCAAGTGTGCGTGAAATGCCAGGCATCTTTGAACGTGTACGCCAATCGCTCCACCGACGCTGTCAAGCATGTATCGCTACTGGTGGACGCAATTTTGAACACTTAATGTAAATATGACAATTGTCAACAACGCTTTGAATAAAATCTTTGTTTTTCCTTTCGGCTGTCATTTCCCCTGTTTACGCCTCACCACGTCACTTGCGACTATACATTCCAATACAAAAAGTCATTGTTACAATGCCCTTGACCTACCCTAAAAGTTTGTACCATGAGTTTAGGACCACCCTGTATAAACGGTAATAAAGTTTTTCGTTTCTATTGAAACATTATAGTTTAATATATATATATATATATATATATATATATATATATATATATATATATATATATATATATAATATATATATATATATATATATATATATATATATATATCGTTAAATCGCAGCACAATTGAAAAAAAAAATATTTCAACATAATAGAGGCACATATTTCAATTTGTTTCCACTTTATTACGCATTGCGTTTATATATTGCTCAATATAATGGTGCAGCGCCATGCCTGTGCAACACCGGACCACGCAGCTAGTACATTATATTTTGACAACGGGAACGCGAGGGCAAAAAAAGTACGTGCCAAAAAACACGTTTTTAACTGCTTACTACTAATTACAAAAACAAAACATTATCTTATGGTTTCCTGATTAGATAAGTACTGAAAAACGAGCTTTTTTTTTTGTAGTGCACAAAACAAACAATTTAAGTTTTAAAAAAATACATGCATTTTCACCAGAACATGCTCAAATTATTATTTAAAGGCAAACTTGTAATACTTCTTTGACGCCAAGAGTATCTTTCACTCACATCAAATAATTTTTAGATGTTACATAAAACTATCCCTGATTTACACTGAGATAAAACTACAGACAAATTATATATTTAGACTTAACTATTCTAATCTAGAATATTTTAAGCATTAAAACCTATTAGTGGGGTAATTCACCATCATCCATATATAAATATATAATCCCGGAACATGCGTAAATAACATTTTATTTTCACAAAACACCGATATTTGCGAATCGTAGGCAAATGACTTAATTAATAAAATTCTAGATATTCTTCCTACACAAAAATGATGAAAAAGTTACCTTTAGTGCTTTGGTCTGTCGGAACCTTTAAGCGCATACTATCTTCTTAGAATTACACTAAATCCCTTGCTCATTCTATAAATCACGTTCTGCAGCTAAAGTATAATCATCACGCAAAACGAATATTTATTTAAATGCCGTATAATGTCTACTCATAGATTCTTTGACAGCCGCCATAAATTTGTCGAGGACAGTAAAATGATTTTACCGAATGATAAAAATAATAGCCCATAAAATCACCTTGTTTAAAGTTAAACATTATTGAGCCAAGGTAAATGAGGCTTATATAAATCAGCGGTAGTCTATTTAATTATGATATCAGTTACAAAATAATGTGTTTGGAATCGTGTTTAGTTCTTGGGGAAAGGTATATAAATGTATTAGTGAAATAGTCTTTCTAAACCAATATAAATAATTAGTGTTCAATATTCATTTATTTATTTTTTTCAAATTTTGCAATTGTGCTTCATTTCTTCATTAAGGATGGAGCAGTAGCAGTAATAAAGGAATCAACTGTCTAGTGCTTAGCAATGCAAAAAATATTCTACATCACATTGCTTTAACTAGCAAAATATTTTAAAAATATACTTCAAAAAATAATAAAAAGAAAAAGAAAACTGTATTCACGGGACTCACTGACGGAAGCTACGCTTTTAATGAATAACGTAAGCTTAAAATATGAGATATATTGAACAAATCGAATTAAGCTTTAATTAATGCAGTTTAAAAAAAAAGTTTAACATTTCGTATAAGCTTATGTTATTCATTTAAACTACAGCTTCTGTCATGTACAAAAAAAAATTTGTAACGAATAAATTCAAATAAATTCCCTATTTTGTAACGAATAAATTCAAAAAAAAAAAAAAAGTTTTACAATGATTTTAAATATCGCCAAGTTTAACATCATACAGTTTATTATCCGCAAAATATCACCAATAACGCCAAATTTAACCCAAATTTGAAAAATATTTTTTTTCGCCAAATTTATCTCCAACTTGGCTATTATCGCCAAGTTAGCGACAAACATTTGCCGACCAAAAGCTTGGCGATGCATCGCCAAGTAGTTGCCAAATCATAACATCACTTCATAGTGTGCTTTGAAATAGACAGATTTACCCAAAAAGGGGGTAAAAGAACCCCTTGGGATTATTTGAATGCAACCACAAGGGGAGGTGCCTAACTAGACCCCCCCCAGAGCCTACATGCCAAACAAGAATGTTCTACGGCATACAGTTTTTGAGTTATGCGAGATACATACGTACAATACGCACGTACAGACGTCACAAGAAAACTCGTCCTAATGAACTCGGGGGTGGTCGAAAAAGATATTTTTGACTGCTTAAATGTTCATTGGTACATATGCACGTGCTGAGGGGTCAAAAAAAACTACTCAACATATTTTTTTTTTTTTGCAATCAATATACTTCTTTTACTACGTAAAAGGAAGCAAAAATGGGTCCGGACAGCCAATTACGAGTTTACAGAGAAACGCCCTTAAGTTATCAATTTTCTCAACACTCTTTTAAAGCAACACCATTATTTCTTTTACGTTACAGTGAAGTATTGTAAAAAAAATACAAACTAGTTACCAAAATTTGATTGATTTTCTAAGTAACATAATGCTTAGTATATAAAATATTGCCTTTATGATTAAAGAATAAATCATTATTTAAATAAATGTATATATCTATTCCATTCTTGGAAATTTCAAAAGCAAGTGTTGGAAACTAGAACTTCTCTGTTTAGTACTGACAATTAGTTGATTTATAAAAATTGTTTGGTTCATAGCAAGGGCGGATCCAGAAACTTTTCAAGGGGGGGGGGCAATTTATTTTTTTTTACCTTTATATATATATATATAGATAGATATAACCCCCTCAAAAATGGCACATATACCCACCCACCCCCCCAAAAAAAGAAGCATAAAAACACAAACATACGTGTGTGTGCGTGTTGATGGGTCTTTTTCTTTTTGCTGATCCCTCCCACCTATGTTTTTTTTTCCTCCCAATGCTATTCTGTGTTTTTTTTTTTTTAATATTTTTAGAAAAATGACCTTTGTAGGGGATGCATTTAACTCTTTTAAATGAAGGAGGGTAGAATATCCCTAATTTTAGGGGGTCGGGGGGTTCTCCCCCGGGAAATTTTTTAAAAAATAGATATAAAATTCTGCATTACGAGGCCTTATATGGGTATTGAGACTGCAGAAATATGAGAATGAAGTAATCAAACAAAACCTTTTAAATGTTATGCCTTTTGCAAATTAAGATCAATTAAAATGTTTAAAAAAATATGGACCGACAAATTCTTGATATTAATCTGCAGAAATAAAGAACGAGGGAAGAGAAAAAAATAAACACATCATCACTTGCTTACATCGGTTTTCAGCATAGTTACTGTAGTTTATATTAGTAGTATTACAATTGTATTAGCATACATTCAGGGGTGCCCGGAATTGAAGTCATTGCGACATCCTTTTTTGGCAAATTTTGGCTGATGAGTAAACAAATTTCTACACAGTAGTAAAGTATTTCATTAGAAAATCTTGTCCTAGAATGCAGGTGACTGGGAATTTCAATCAGCAAATTCAGAAATTTTCCTCTTTGAATAGTTCAAGATTGGGAAGCCCCTGCATACATTACACTAAACGGAACTTACCTTTAGTCTTTTCTGTGTTTGAAGGCGATTCAATGGATATTAACGGTGATTCAGTTGATAAAGGTGGCTCAAGTCCAAATGATATATTTGATTTGCTACAGTTTCTTTGTTTTAAGCCACCTACCTCTCCATAAAATCGCATAAACAAGAAAGTCTAATAACCGAACTAGGAACGTTGCTCAGTTCTACTGACTCCAAAAGGAGACTAAGACTACTTGAAATCGTGCTTATTTTCATTACGTCATATAGACGGCGTCCCTCCATATGATGACGGGCGTCAAGAAATCGGCGACTCGGAATGTATGCATTCGAAGGCGAAGGATAACCCCTTCTCCTTTTATCATTTGCATTTCTGCCTGTAGAGACTTTTATCGGCGCTGTCTTGTAAATGGTGCCAAATTTCAGTTCCACAGGAACAGAAAAGAAATATAATAAATCCCTCATTCCTAGAAAGGTAGAAAATTACTTTTTTTTTTACATTTTTGGTAAGTGCCTGCTTCTTTCTTTCTTTTTTCCCTTTTTTCTTTTTCTCTTTTCTTTTCTTTTTTTTTTTTTGGCTCAAGGGGGGGGGGGCAATCGCTCCCATCGCCCTCCCCCTTGTATCCGCGCTTGGTTCATAGAGCTTAGATGTGGCGCTCAAAGAATTGTAGCATTCAATTTTCTTTGATCAAGAAAACTGAAAGATAAAAACCAGAAAAATCCCTTTAATATTGCATCTAAGGACAATTTTAGCTTACCACGCATTTTCATCATCAGTCTAAGTAAGACTCTAAAAACATCACGCATTTTAAGATAGTGTATTAACTGTATGTATATTCTTCTAGTCTCTGTAAGTGTTGTGTCACGTTATAATTTGGAACGAATTCTGACAAATTTCAAGTTAAGTGTTTTATTTAATTAACAAAAACTAGAATAAATCTTTTCCTAACAAGGAAGTTCTTATAGACAATAAATTCCGAATTTAGTAGGTTTCCAGTAAAGAGTTGATAATTTAGGCAATCAATTAAAATTTAATCTCTTCACAAATTCTAGAAATAAGTGTGTAAAAGCATATATTAGAAACCACATTGCAGAATATAAAACTGCAGTCAACTGAAAAAAAAAATCGATGCTATAAAACTGAATTGAGTGAAAATGTCGGTCATTTCGAGCAGTCATTCTACAAACGTACCGTAAAAGAAGAACTGGACTCACCCTCGTCTAAATTATCCAGTAAAAAATTATGAACTAGTGGCCTCATCCAATAACCACATCCTAATGCTCTAGGCACACGGCTGAAGGACAAGATACTTTAATGAAGACCTTAATGACGGTTCAACGACGCGAGGGGAGATAAATCGTGAGATTAGGTGGCCAATAAACTCTCTGGCTTTAATTGAACGCCAGGTAAAGTTGTCCCTGTTTTAACCCTTGGCATAAAACGGCGCTGGCATATTTTTAATCTGCGTTGTTAATGTGACGGTACTTTTGGAACCGTTTAATTAACACCCTCAAGCTGAATCATTTTTTATACTTTTTTCCCCGACCCGCAATAAACATTCTAGAAATAGGGAATCTAGACAGAGTGTTCTTTGCTAATGGACTTCATCGAGCTGTTAAACTGCCATTTAGAATTTTTCAGAGTTTGAGTGTTATTTCATTGCGTATGTATTAACTCATTGAAGCGATTATAAGAAACATTTCTGGAATCGTTGCTGGTTTATGATCTCTGAAACTTAATGTGCGAATGACAAATGCTGAAAATTTTCAATGAGATATTCTTTGTCACTAATTGCTTAACATTCGGAAAAAGGTTTTAAAATATTTTTTAAAACTTTATTTGCCCACGAAACGTACCATTGGCGAACAAACCTCAGTATAGAGCACAACACCAGATACCTGACACTTTCTCTCATTTTTTGTTCTTAAACCAAACCTTAATTAAAATCAATTGACTTTGTGCAAAGATAAATAAAGACAACTTGCTACGATTAAAAGCACAAATAAATATGACCAAAAATGTATTCAAAAGGCAAACATGTTTCAAAGGCAATAGCCACCTTCATCAGTGGCTAGCTTATATGTGGAATGAGCAATGTATTGGGAGACTTTAAATACAAAAGAAACATGAATTAGACCAATAAGGAATTCGCCTGTGCTGAGTCATAATTTGTCTAACTACATTGATTGGTCTAACTTATGTTTCTTCTGTATTCAAACTCTCACAATCCATAATTCATTCCACTTATGTGCTAGGCACTGACGAAGAGGGCTATTTCCTTCGAAACATGTTTGCCTTTTTAATACCTTTTTAATAATATTTATTAACATGTTTAAATAATTTTTGAGCCTTTAAACGTCGCAAATAGTCTTTATTCAAACCTAAATGCAATTTTTTTAGTTTCATCCAAAACATTTAATGTGTCTGTTAAAGGGGCCTTGCGTATAAAAAAAGCTAAAGACAAAAAAAAATCAAAGGAACTTAGATTTTTCTTGCAGTAAAGCTAGTAAAACTATCCACTTAAAAAAAACGGAGGGCAGGCCTGTCGTTAGGGAGATCAGGGTGTCTACCCTCCCCCCTCAAATATTTAGGAACTTATGCATTTGTGTATTTTATAACGTTTTCATTATTACTCGGATAGCCAACCGGCGATACGCGTGCCACAGTGTGGCACTTTGAAGTAGTAAGATTCATAATTAAAAAAATTTTAAGTTTAATTTTGCTAGAGCCAATCACAGATATTCTTCCTTACTTATCATTCAGTATTTATATTAAAAAAAATATTTAATGCCATTATTTTATAAAATGTTTACTTCAAAAAGATTTAACTGGAAAATAAACCTTTTCCTTGAAGTAACAAATGAAATCGAAACTGTATATTTTACCTCAAAAGTAGATGTGTAAAGAATGGAAACTGTCTCCATATTTGCTTGATAAAAAAATAAATATAAATTCAACTTTAATTTTTGTTAATTCTGAGGATGTTTTATAATATTGGACTACTATTAATAATTTTCATCAATTTAGAAAATGGATTAAATTTTGTCCACACATTAATAAATTTGAGAAAAGATGAAATTGTATACCTTCAACTTTATTGAGTAAAATATGGCTTTTAAAAAAATCCTTGTTCGGTAAATGGTTTAAAATTGGCGTTTTTATATATAAGTGTCAACACTAGAAATGTGTAAGAAAGTCACGTTTCACTAGCTTTACTTTAAAACAACTAAAGTGTTCATGTAATTACTAGCTAAATGTAATTTAATTTTATTTATTTATATATTTTTCATAACAATTTTCGAGTTAAATACATGTATAATATACTGTTGATCATATAACAGTTTCTAATTCCAAAGGCTCCAATATACACAATCAGTTTATTTAAAAGTATTCTTCTATGTTAAAGTACAGTTTATAATAGTGTATATCTTAAAGGGCAATATTTTATGAAATTATAATTGTAAATTAAAATTTACAAGATACATTATTATAGGCCGAAGCGGCCGAAGCACACTTCATGCTTCGGAACTTCTATATATATATATATATATATATATATATATTAGGAGAAATTAAAAGAAAATATGACTTTCATTAATATTTCCTGTTTTGTTTTAACCATTCATGGGACGATTTTAAAACTCTCTGATAGTTTCTGGTTGTGGGCCTACCTAAATTTTGCAATAAAAACACTGAAAAAAAAACGCATCTGTAAAAAAAAATAATAAAAAAAAATACGAAATATCTGCTTTTGCAGCGACACACTTCAATTAAAAAAAAAAACTCATTCCCTGCTGCGATGAAGTCACTGGTATTTCACATGCATCATTTGGCCTCATTAATACATTGCATCATTGTGCTACTTTATGACATTTTATGCTTTTTGTTATGAAGACAAAAGCATTAACAACACGTAATCTAGTTATTTACCTTCTCTCAAATTGGTAAGCTCTCATTAAGATCCTCATTAGCTGCTCCTGTCGATTAGATACTTGCCAAAGCAATTAACAGCAGCTATGAAACATGAAAAAATCCTGGTTTTTAGGTTGTTGCTGAATGTCTTATATAGATGCATGAGAAGTGACTTTTTAAACGGTAGGATTTGAATTACTTAAATTCTGAAAAGCCTTCAGATTAAAACATTATTCATGTGTGATTTTTTAAAGAGTATGGAGATTTATACATGTGAAAGAAGCCCTTTCTTTTGTTTCTAGGTACTGACTTATTCGAGGAAAACTTTTTGGATTTTCATTTATTTATTTATTTTTCAAACTAATTTTTACATGATCTAGAATTAATATTATTCCGAAATTAAGACTCTATTTTGCAAAATTACAACAACAGTGTTATATGTAATAGTTTAGCGATTTCATAGACTTGAGAAAATATACGTGTATATATAATTAATGAATTTGCAAAAACAGCTGCTTTTGATGCAAAAAAGCTTAGAGAGCTACAATGAATTTCGTATCAATAAATTGTGAAATATTATCTTTTACATCAAAAATTCAGTTTTTGATGCACTGCAGTACAGTACATAACACATTAATATGTATGTTGAATAGCTTTTGTAATGATGTATAAAAAAGTGCATAATACATTGTTCGACATTGAAAATGCAACACTAAGAAGGAGTGGTCAGAAATTGATGAAATTTGGTGAGAAGACAGAGACAGCATGGAACAATAAGTGATATTTATTTCAAATAAATAAGCAAAATTTAGAGCGAGGACGGCGTCGGCTCAGTAAGAAGCAGGACCACCGCGGACAGCGATGCACGAAGAAACACGTCTAGGCATGGAGTCAATAAGCCTGCGGATGGTGTCCTGAGGGATGGTACTCCATTCCCTTTCAACCATTTGCCACAGTTCGTCCTCTGAACGAGACAGTGGCAGGTTCTGCAAACGGCGTCCAATCACGTCCCACACATGATCGATTGGTGACAAGTCAGGAGAGTATGGTGGCCAGGAAAGCATCTGTACACCTCGTAGAGAATGTTGGCTGATTCGAGCACTGTGAGGCCGGGCGTTATCCTGTTGAAAAATTGCATTTGGCAGACCCTGAAGGTGGGGATTGCCACCGGCCGCAGTACATTATCTACATATCGTTGGGCCGTCATAGCGCCCCGAATACGAAGTAGAGGTGATACGGAATTGTTTGCAATAGCACCCCAAACCATTATGCCACGTTGTCGCGCTGTGGGGCGTTCCACAGTTACTGCCGGATTCGATCTTTCTCCACGTCGACGCCACACACGTATGCGATGACTATCGCTAGACAAACAGAAGCGGGATTCATCTGAGAACACTACGGTTTGCCATTCTGCCATCCACGTCGCTCTGGTCCGGCACCATTCCAAACGTTGGAGTCTGTGCTGTGAGGTCAACGGCAATCTTCTTAGCGGGCGCCGTGATTGCAGGCCACGTGCAACCAGTCGACGGGAAATGGTTCTGGTCGACACAGGAACATCCAGGGTACCTTGCACGTGCTGCAGAATCGACGTACAAGTGACTTTCGGGTCCGCCACAGCTTGTCGGTGAATCCGTCGATCCAAGCGGTCTGACGTCACTCTGGCTGCACCTGCACCCCTCAATGTGGCTACATTTCCTCTTTCCAACCATCTCCGACACAGCCGATGTACAGTGCTTGCATCCATGTGGGTATCAGCTGCAATTTGACGTATGGACCAAATTCCTCTTCTCAGTCCGATCACCATACCCCTTGTAAAGTCGTCTATATGCTGGAAGTGTCTTCGTTGAGAACGGCGTGGCATTTCCTCCTATCACACGTATCCTTCGAGACAAAAACCAAATTTCTCCGATAATTAGTCTGGCAGAAAAACCAACATGAACATAGCCCACTTTTCAACTTCATTCTCTTATATCTTACTTCACGTGCGTCGGAGAGATGCGCATTTCATATCATTTGCATAACTCAGTGACGTGCGTCTACGGTAAAATTTGCATGAATTTCTGACCACTCCTTCTTGGTGTTGCATTTTCAATGTCGAGCAGTGTAGTATGAATAAAAAAAATTAAGATAAACATAGACTAAATCGAATACATATGATATTTTAGGGCTTAATAAAACTTGTTGTGAGAAATTTTATTCACTGATGTTTCAAATTTGAAAGTGAATAAAAACTTTTTCTGAAATATCCAGGGTAACTTTTCAACTGAAACGTATTAATAAAAATGATCAAATGCTTCCTCACAGAATTATTTTAAGGTTTAAACGGCTGATAAAGTAAAAAATAAGGATCTTTAAATATCTGTATTGCAAATTTTGGCTAACTGGATTCTTTTATCAATGATATCAGCAGGGCTTGCATAGGGACTGGCGGGAGCTCAACTACGGCACTTCTTTTCAATTCTGCGTTATTTTCCATATTTTGGATTCAATTCAGATAATTTAAGAAATAAAATTGCTTCTACATACTGTAGATATTATACACTTCTTTGGTTGAAAATTTAGCCCTAGTTATCGTATTGTTGCAGATTATTTTGTTAGTTTAATTGAGCAACACCAAGACTGATATAGAGATCACACCGATTGAAAGAAATCGTAGTATGTCGTTTTTAACTCAATAAAACGAGTACTTTTTGAGTACTTTCTTTCTCTTTAAAATGTATGCTATTTAAATTCCTAAACTCCAAGCCTTCTTTCTTTATTTCTTCTTTTTTTATAATACTACATCAAAACATGTAAGAAGAATTCCTTTGTTTTAACTTTTCTCGATGGCAATTTTCTATTTTACACTATTTATCTTAGGCTCTGTAATTTGACCTAATGTATCACCCCATTCTTACAAATAAGCTGTTTTAAACTTTAATTTAAATTTGGGCAATCTTTTCATTATTTTTTTTTTACTAAACATGGCGTACTACAATACGTGTGAACAAAAAATAACGAACGCGGAATTCCTTCAAATACCAACAAAGAAGAAACAATATACTTTTTAAATTTTGCAAACACTTCATTTTAATGATTAATACCTAAATTCAGTCCTTCTATTACTCTACAAGTAATTTATTGAATTAACTTGCAGAGAAAAAAATTAATGGAAACCTCCTAAAACTCCGAGTACCCTTTTGACTGTCTCCACAGAAAATAGAAAATCCATAGGCTCCCTAAAAGAGCAGTCGTTATCTATATATTTATGCGAGCTTAATCACTCATGCCCGGATAAATATAACACAGTGGCAAATTTTCCGTTTAGTGGCATATGAAGCATGAAACGAATTTTATTGCGGTGTCCAGTGACATTGATTTAGTGGAGACACTACACTTTAATGGGCGACGGGGGGCCATCCAATGATGAAATAATCACATTTCCGATGCACGCAGTTATCATCATCACGAAATGCAGCATCTTAAGCTATCACTGCAGCTAATCTAACAGCTCCTGTCCCCCCAACTTACTAGATCAATGTTCGACTCATTGTCCCTATTAATAGTCACTAGTGGACCCAGTCTAATAGCAACGCTTATTCACCCCAGCTTCTCAAGCAAGAAATTTGGATCCCACTTTTTATTTTCGCCGCCAAACGAAAATAAATCTATAGAAAAATGAGCTTTTTTTTTTTGGTGTGCCGTTAAAAAGGTAAGCCCAGATTTATGGAAGATCAAGGAGATGACACTCCAGTTATAGAGGACAATTTGTTTAGGCGTTAACGCCGAGTTTCGGAAATTGTAGTACTTCATATTTTTTGAATAATAGAACTTGGCTGCTGGAAGTAAGCATTCTTAGAAGGTCGTAAAGTGGGGTTGAGAAAAATTGGTGCATTTTTCTCAATGTACGTCTAGGTATAGCTTTCAAATATTTGTTCTACAAAATGAGCATTATATCACATGATAAACAGAAAAATGGCCATTTTTTAAAAGTTTTGAAAATTTGTAAAAATATTCTTAGATTGATTAAGATAAAATGCGTTTAAAACCTCATAATAAAAACAATTTACAGGATGCAAAATATTGGTAAATGCACAAATATGTGAAGTATAACAGTGGCACATAGAATATATACATATATATTTGAAAAATGCAAACGCAGTGCTAAATCTTTAATTGAAGCTTATAAGTATGAAAAATTCAATTATATTTTGCAAATGTAAGTCGCATAACTTTCTATTATGCACGCGAAAAAATGATTGAAAACGCAATGATTTTACGTTTCATGCACTGATACATTAACATTAATTTTTATTGGTACCGACCATTGATATTTTACTGTGTAGCCCCAATACACTTAAATATATATCTATTTGTAAATTGCCATTATTGAAGCATAAAATACAAAACGACCTGCATGAAGTCCCAATCATAATAACGTATAAAGTTACTGCTATAGTTACTAACGTAAGTGTAAATAAAATTACATATTTTATTTATTTATTTTTGTTTTAAGCAAAGAAAAACCTTTTTTTTTTTATAAGCTGACACTATACAATTCTTGTTTGTAATAAGGAAATACACAATCGCACTAAACATTTCACTTCTCTGTTAACAGTAAAAAAAAAAAAAATGTAATTTCAAGTGCAGAAGTACTTGAACAAAAACTTTCTATTTCTTTTTTCTTTCATCTTTGTTAATCCAAAAGTGATTTCGAAAGAAAAAACTCAGAACAATTAGTATTTTTAACTAATTAACACTAAAGCTGAAAACTGTCTTTCACTTCACTTTCAAAAGAAAATTTTTATCGCGATTAAATTTTGTTCCTTTTTGTGAAGCGGCAATTAGTCGCTCATGTAGATCTAAAATAAAATCGTTCCCTCTACGACATGCAAATTAGTCTAAGGAAGGAAAAAAAATCATTTTTTCATGAAGCAGTTCCCGTATGTGCATAACTATGAGGTCACTCTATCTGTAACGATAAAGAATTATCTTCAGAAAGGAAAGAACTTCGGAATTCCGCTAAATTTTAATGGGCTCTTTATTCAAGATTTTTTAAATGCTCTTTGTTGCATCTATCGGGTGATCTTTTAGCACTAAAATTATACCCAAGTGTGTCCTTATCTAGATTTTTGCTTGAAAAAAATGCCTTTGTTGTGTTCCAGGGTACACATGGAGGAAGGATGAACAGCTTATTAAGACGAAGGTGAACCTTGTCGTAAATACTCTTGAGAATCTTGTAAACAAACATAAGAAACAAGAGGTAGCTAGTAACATAAAAAAGTACTAGTTTTCACTAGTAGCATAAAAAAGTTAACTAGCACAATTCCAAAAAACAAGAAAAACCAGTATGCTGATTATATCACTTTAGGCTTGTAATATACTTGTTGCATTTTTCACGGGAAAGGTGAAAAATTCAATTTATTTTCAGTAGTTAAAGTTTACGAATTTCAAGTTTTTCATAAATTAGTTTTATATTTATAGCTATTAGGGCAAATTCAATATCGTATTTTTGACACGTTATTGGCGAATAGAAGATTATAAGATAAATAATTCTTACCCTACTAAACGGCTAATTGGATGCTTCGACTTTATGAGAGACGCAGCTGGTAATTGTTCTTGTGTATATAAATTGTTATTTTTCTATACTTTCTTATATGACTCATCTTCTAAATTGAAGGAGCAAGTGGATAAAGGATGTGACAGGTTTTGAAACTTATTTTTACCATGGATAAAGGTGATAAGTCCATCAGTATCATGTCTCCTTAGTAGTCACAGAAATGGTTGGTAACTAAGAATATGACTCCGTTTTATCCGTTGAGAAAAATCCATTAAAAAAAATAACGCGACATTTTTTTATTTATTTATTTATTTATTTTTTTGAAAGCTTTTTCTTGAAATTTTTAAAAATGTCACATATCACCTTTATCCACTTGCCCCTTCAATTTTAATTTGAAGCTTGTTGTAAATCGGCTGATTAGCTGTAAATCAGATTAACGTTTATTATCTAATTTCGATTAATACATTCAACATTTTATGAGACTCTTCTTTGAAAACATGTCTTAGAAACTTTATGTCATTGTTTATTACTTGCTTATTATTTCAACGTATAACTGATACACATTCATTATATCAGTATCATGCATTGCATCAGTGTATCCCCCAATACAATGGGTATTGTTGTGTAATGACACAACGTGGGTCAAAATGATACATTTTGCCAAAAAAGTTTAAGATTTTGTACAAGAAAAAAATTACAGCAACAAACTTTTATAAATCCTCATTTGATAGAAAGATATTAAAATATTGCATTAAATCTTAACTAGGTATTTAATGTAACATTAGTAGAAAAAAATAATAAAATCAATGCGTAAAAGCAGTGCCTACTGTACAGTTGCAAAAAATACTCATTTGCTCAAAACGTTCATTCACTATGTCGTCTTCTTCCGTTACATACCAATCAATCTTGCGCTTTATCAGCACTAAAAAGTTGGATGGGTTAGGAAAGAAACGCACTTATGAAATCACTCTTTCATGAGAACTACCACCTTCAAAATTTCTAAGAGAAAACAGACCACTATTTTGAGTCAAAATAACTTTCGTCGGAGGAAAAGCAAAAGTCCTGTGATCTACTTTTTTTTATCTCTTCGCGTTATTATTATTATTATTATTATTATTTATTTATTTTTATGAACTATTTGCATTCAAATAGCTAAATCTACCGTCCAATTATGATGCTCTTCGTCTCAAATTTTATAAATAAATTAACCTCCCAAGGTCTTTCAAAAAAAAAAAAAAAAAAAAAATAGAGAATTATTGAGCTTGAACTCAAGCCAGAGACGAGAAAATTGTTCGAAATATTAATCTACATCATTGTACAGTTTAATCTTTTCGTTTTTGTAAATGTTCTTCGATTTATTCTCATATATTATAGTCATACTAATGGGTAGGGAAAATATAATGGACAATATAAAGAAGGAACAAAATTCATGCTACTAAAGTTACCGTAATTTGTGTGACTATAGTAAATTTGCACATCTAGTGAGGAAAATAAAACAGAGATGAATAAAATATTTTGTTTTTTCCTATTTACTCAGGCATAAAAAAGCACCCAAGTCTTCCCTTTGGGATGAATAAAAAGTATTGTTACAAATCTTGTAAATAGTTGTTGTTTTTCCTGCCTTGCATCATTTTCATTAGTTTTGGTTTTATCTGACGTCATGTTGCAAAAGTATCTGAAGATATCACCTTTATCACTAGTATACCGGCCCTGTAACACTTTGTAGTTTTTACACTTGCCCTAACTTTAATAAGCGTGAAGACATTTTCGCGTGGTTTTTTTCTTATCGCTAGAATTTGTGAATGGATTACGTAATGTTAGGAATGAAACAAAATATTCCAGGTTTTTCTCGAATAATGTGGACATTTCTTTCCGTGTATAAATAGCTGGCCTTGAACACAAGTGAGTTAGTTATTTTCAGATTTGATTCTGGTGACTCGTTTTTCATCCGCTTGGGCGGATGGTTGTTTTGCTTTTGTAATTGCTTAATTACTGTTCACGTTTGATACGTGGTGCTGAGTTACTGTTGAGAGTACAGTGTACTGTTGGCTGCCTAATTGCTGATGTTTAGCAATTGTTTTCTGCTCTTATTGTAAATAGTGTACATACTTGTAAATAAATTTATAGTTACTTCCTCAAGATTGGAATGCTCATTTGAAGAAAGTTGAAGGTGCTACGGACTCGTTACAGTATATTTTCGAGAACTTATATGATAGTATACCGTAAAATGGGGTGTATAGGAACAGCGGGGTCAATCGGAACTAAACTTCCAGAGCGTGCAAAGAATGTCTTCATAAATACACTATTGGGTATTTTTCGCCATTAATTTTTTTTAGAAAGAAAAGATCATTGGAAGTAGGAAAAAATGAATTTTTTCGATCTGGCAACGTTACTGGCTTATAAGGAGGGCTGCACGTGAAATGCTAGAAAACATCACGTTTTCATAGACTGCAAAACTTCATATGTAAGTACAAAACCTCTTATAAATAAAACCTAAGAGGTATGTTTCAATTATGCACGTATCTGAACAACTGAATGCCACATTAGAATTTACATTTTTCAAAATTGTGTCATAAAAATGAAGAATTCTGAAAAATGACATAGGAAAAAAATTTGCGGGGTGTATCGGAACACTTGGTTCTGTTGTTCCAGTTCAAACTTATTTAAAGGAAACTGTTTGAAAAATCAAGATTCTAACCCCAATTTCTCTAGTCAAGACAAGAACAAGGATTTATTACTGTTTATCTCTTCTCGTGAGCAACTAGATCTTAGAATGACAGAAAGTTGCAGATTTAAAAGATTTTTGCTCCAGGAGACTTCTTTTTACCTAAAATACATGGGAGAAAGTCATACAGACTTTATGTAGCAAAAGTCCAGCACACAGACAGTGATGAATAAGTGGGAAAATCTTACAGGACAATCCCCAAAACCCAGAGATTTTAAGAAACTAAAGAAAAGGCAGCGTTCATCCCAGAAGATGTTATGAAAAAACTTAAGTCAAGCCACAACTGCTAGTTTTAAGGCCAAGTACATATTTGTGGACGATATGAGTGACTTCAATTTATGTTAAAGCTTTGTATTTTAATTCAAAAGCATTTCTTAAAATTAATTTTAATTTTTCATAAGTTCAAAATTGTTTTTAATTCTGACAAATTATAAACGTTTACTGGTATAGAAAATAAACATTTATTTGACAGTAACTATCTGTTCTTATTCTCCCCCATAACAATATTACTCATTAATGTGAGACCTATTACAGGCTAAATTAAAAAAATAAAAATTTTAACATGTGTTCCGATTGACCCCTATCAGCGGGGTGATTCGGAACACCCCTAAATTCCTATGTATATGAATAATAACTGTTCGAAATGTTTTGTCTTTGCTTGGAATATCAGAAGCAAAGCAAGACCGAAGTTTTTAACCAAAAAATTAAATTAAAAAAAATCTTTAAACTACTTTTTTTACAATTAAAGCTTAAAAGTGTTCCAATTCACCCCATTTTACTGTACTATTTTTGAAACAATAGCTCTCTTTTTTATCACTGAAGAAAACATCACCATTCTATCATTAACCTATTTTCTGTTCAAAGTTTGTAACAAGTGGCAAATTTCAAAAGTTATTTTTCAGTGAAAAATATTTCAATGTTCTCATGGTATTTTTCATCCCGTAAATCCCAGTAGAAATTATTTATATGAAACGTATGAAAGTATTTGAAATCTTCCATTAAAATATCCATTAACGCACACTCCAAAAATCAGCAACAAAACATTTTCTTTACTTGCTTAATGCTGGAGTTTTTGATGCTTTGCTTTTATCGATTGCTGCTTAAAAAATGAACATAAAACTACGTCTTTTAGTAAGAGCTAAATAATCTTTGAAATCTCCGTTCTTTTATTTTAAATAGTGTAATTATTTAGGAATTTAAAAATATTTGTTCATATAATTTTGTTACTATGGAATTTAAAGATCATTTTTACATTTAACTTTGAAGTACTAAAAGATAAATAAGGAGGACATGCTTTTGAAAATAATTTGTTGTGAAATGTATGAAGAATGCGAACTATCATGTCTAATAATGTAAACACTGTAGAAACTTGGAATAATCTATGCGTACTTTTCGACTTTGTCTTGTGAATACCAGGCCCGTAATTTGGGGGGGGGGGGTTAAAGGGGGTCAATTTCTCCCCCCCCCCCCCCCTGGCTTTGAGAAATCAATGTATTACACATAAGAGTGGGCGTGGTTTTTGATGTTTTCTGATGAAATTGCATTGTGTTTGGACCCTTTGCCCCCCCCCCCCTTCCTGAAAAACTTTAAATGACGGCCCTGGTGAATACGAAGCGTCATTACGCTTACCTTCAAAATTTTCGATTTTCTGGAAAAAAAAAATATATATTATGCATAATTTAACTCTGAAAAATTTGATACCTTATTTATTATCATACGTCAAAAACTTCTCTAGTTTTTATTAAAAAACGTAAAATATTTCCAATGAAATTATCAGTAGTAGCTGCTTAAACTTATTTTTCCCTGAAATCTGTTTGTCGTTTCGTGTGCGTGATATCTCAGCAAGTCTCCAATATATTTTTATGAAAATTGTTTTGCTGGGTTCTATATTTAAAAATCACACTCAATTCTTTAAAAAAAAAAATCTTTCAAGATTTTGTTAAATTTTGACATTACAATTAAAATTTTAAAACAATGATAAGAAAATGCTTAAAATAATTTAAATAATTTAAAATGAGCGGAATTAAGATTAGGATTTAAGATTAGACATAGATTTTCAAGTAAAAGAAAACGCATGTTATATTTCGTACTTAACAAAACAGTAAATTTTACTGTTTTGTTAAATTATACTGCAAATTTCTATACAAACTATTTTTTTTTTCTATAACAAACTGTACGGCTTAAATCTATGTTGTACCTTGTATTATTTATGAGATTTTCAGAGTTCACTTAAAACAAAAAGTTTAAAAATAGCTTGTGTAGAATTAGTGATAAATCTTAAATGATTGGTATTTGTTATGTTGCGTTAAAATTTTAAGGGAGCTTAGCTCCTTAATACACAGATAGAGTATGATTTAACACTTTAAACTAAATTTTATACGAACGATCGAAACGTATTTATTTTCGCATGTTTATGAGTTACTTAAAATTATAAATCGCATAAATAAAAATGAGTTACAAATTGTTCATATAAATAAGAACATCATTTTTCAATAAAAATTCAGAACAATTTTCATTGTAAAATTAAAAAGTAAAAGATAATAATTTCTTGGTGGAAAGAAGTGAAGAATTCAAATTACACTCAAAAGTGCATCTCTAACCTTGAGTTTTTCGTATTCAAAGGAAGTTTCTAGAAAAAGCAAGCCATTTACGATTTAAACAACTTATAATGCTTCTCTAAAACTGGAGTTGCAATATTTTTCACTCAATACTAATACAAAATTGATGATCAACAACAGGCTTTGAGACCAGCCAGACAAGTGCAAGCCAATTTATTAGTTCCGAGTAAAGATCAATTACCCTATCTATCTACTCCTTAATTGTTTCAGTCTCTAAGTGCTTAAACATTAATGGTATATAGTAGTTTTTCTTAAACTTTTTTATTCTAGTGAACTGCGGTGAACAGTGAGGAAACAAATCTTTCTGCAAAACAAGATCAGGTAGTTTTGACATTCCTGTTCTAAAAAACCTTTGCTACACTGTAGCAAGATGATAACAAACTGCTTGCTGATAACGCTTTATCACCAGTTATTTTTTCTGGTAAAAATGAACTTACAATCTAGCAAATTTTTGTTACACTATATTAAAAGATAGTTTTATTGGTCTACGTGGTCCTACTTGGCGCACTCACCTTAGTTTATTTAAAAAAGGAATACTGAAGCTATAAGGAAATATCCTCTCAGAAAATTACAGAACAAGCGTGCCTAAATCTTCAAATACAACCACAAAATAGCGTATCCTGTTCGAATTGTATTTTAAAATTATTCATTTTCTTCCACGCCAAAAACGCATTCTTTATCTTGCATTTTTTTTTTTTTTTTCAAAAACACTTTCTTAATTTTTAGTTTTGGCAAGAGAGGATTGATCTTTTGCATGAGATCCACAAATGTTAAACAAAGATGAAGAAACATCCAAGAGCATTTTACGAAAAGTAAACTGGACTCTTCGGAAGCTGAGGCATTCCCCAGCGTTTGAATTCCCCGAAGTGTCATTAAGGTATAATTAGACGGCAGCCATACCGCTTATCTGCCTCACCTAGTATTTATTGTCCAACTATTTTTCACCTCTGCGATCGGTAAAAACTAGCTAATTACTCTCAGTAAGCGCTTGTTGGAGTTTGAGATGAATCTTAATTTAGAAGCAAAAGGATTAAAGAGTCCGTCATTTAGCGGGAAAGAAATGAAAAGGCGCCGTCCCATCTCTTCATTTTATCTGCCCTCCCCTCCTGAAGAAAATCGTCTTGGTTATTATCTAGAATTTGTGAACAATGAGCCAGGAAAGAAAAAGAAAAGACAGGATGGTCACAAAAAAAATGGGGAAAGTATGAAAAGGATAGGAGGCAAGGAATGGCCATCGAACGAAGAAGCCCTTCTTTGCCCATTGCAGACTGAGGTGGTTATTGCTGATAGTGGCTATGATTAATTCCGGTATGAGAAAGAACGATTTAACGCCTTCTGCTTTCTTCTTTTACATCACAGTAGTACTAATTGCGCATTTTTTATCTCATTTTTTTCTGCTCTTTAAACTTTGTTAATTTTTTTTTAAAATTCCTTTCTTGAAGAACGCTTAAAAACTTGCATTAGCAAGTGGTATAAGCTGAAATTCGGGAAATTAGCGATGCTAATTTATTTTTTTAAACGTATAGTTTTCGATGAAATAAATGGTGATACACGTGATGCATTAAGTATTTCTTATAATTGAGAATATAATTGTATTCAAATTGGGAATTGAATTTAAGCAAAATCAAAGCAATCAAATTTTTATGCTTTAATTTGACATAATTTTTTCTGAAACTGGACAGTGACAGACATATCAGATCTCTTTAAAATATTTTGCATAAATAATAAAGAAGATTTTTTTCATTTTTAATGTATGAATAAACGAAATGTAATGCAATTATGCCTTTCATTTTCTTTTCTTTAAAATTTCAAAAAAGATTTTTTTTAAGAAAAAAAGAGACATAAAAGACTGAAGATCCGACGCTCAGATTGCGATAGAACAGACCCTCGTACGTGGACTATTTAAAAAAAATCACAATTTACATTTGATACTTTGTAAAATAATCTAACATTTTTATGTATTTTCAGCTTCACGGTATCTCAACCGGGGCTCCGGCAGTTCATTGAAACATTTGACCGAGCCTCGGAGATTTTTACTCCTACAAGTTAAAAAAAAAAACCTTTCTCTTGAAAATAAATAAATATAAGAAGAGAGGAAAAGTATAATAATGTTCTAGACGAAATCTTTTAGGGAAATTTTTAGACTAATTTTCCTTTTTTGATCTGTGATTTTTCAGCAATATTTATTACGTATGTGTAATTATTACAATAATTACTTTCTCATTTCTCACATTTTAATAATTGTTTTTAGCATTTCTCTATCCATACATTTTTGTGTGTATATCTACTAAGGATGCAACAATAAGAAAATTGGCCGATGACCGATTACAGATTAATCGGCGGTTGATAATCGGCCGATTAATTAGCCAAGTTGAATAGTGACTAGGATGATTATTTTTAACAATTCAAATATTTATCATCACTGTTTTTCTCAATTTCTTTTACAATTCCGACATTAAAGATAGTTACTAAATTATTTCTGAGCGAAGATTTTTTTCAATTTTTTTAATTTTCCCAAAATAAATTTTAACAAAATATCTAATTTTCTTGAACCAATTTTCAGATAAGTGTTGGTAAAATTACATTAACGCATAATATATATATATATATAAAACATTGTTAATTATGCTAAGTAGACATGAAATTTAGAGTAAAAAATAGGGGAAGCTGTTGTGAGCATTCTAACTAACGAGTGATTTTTAGTTTAAATTCATTTTTCAATTATTAGTACCGTAAAATGGGGTGTATAGGAACAGTGGGGTGATTCGGAACAAAACTTTCTGATCATACAAAGAAATTCTTAATAAATATACCGTCGGGTATTTTGGGCAATTAAATTTTTTATAGAAAGGTAACATAATAAGAAGTAAGAAAAAAATATTTTTGTCATTCTGGCAACACTATTGGCTTCTGTACAAGGCTGCAAGCAGGACGGCAAAAACATCAAGTTTTCATGGTCTGCAAAACTTTGTATGTAAGTACAGACCCCTTTATATTTCAAATCTAAGAATAGTATTTTTTAATTACGCACATATCTGAGCAACAGAGTACCACATTAGAAGAAACAACCTATTTTAATTGTGGCATAAAAATGAAAAATTCTTCATAATGTTATAGGATAGTGATTTGCGGGGTGAATCGGAACACTTTGTTCTGTTGTTCCAATTCAAACTTATTCAAAGGAAACAGCTTGAAAATTAAGATTCCAACCCCAATTCTTCTAGTAAAGACAAGGACAAAGATTTATTACTGTTTATCCTTTCCTGTAAGCAACTAGATCTTAGAATGACAGAAAGTTGCAGATTTAAAAGGATTTGTGCTCCAGGAGACTTCTTTTTACTTAAAAAACATGGAGGAAAGTCATACAGACTTAATATATTCAAAGTCCAGTACACAGATTGTGATGAATAAGTGGGAACATCTTACAGGACGATCCCCGAAACCCAGAAATTTTTTAAAAAAACTAAAGAAAAGGGAGCGTTCATCCCAGAAGATGTTATGAAAAAACTTAAGACAAGCCACAACTGCTAGTTTTAAGGACCAGTACATATTTGTGGACGATATGAGTGACTTCAATTTACGTTAAATATTTGTATTTTAATTCAAAAGCATTTCTTAAAATTAATTTTAATTTTTCATAAGTTCAAAATTATTTTGAGTTTCAACAAATCATAAACGCTTACTGTATACAAATTAAACTTTTATTTGACAGTAACTATCTGTTCTTGTTCTCCCCCATCAATATTACCCACGTTTGTGAGACCTATTACAGGTTAAATTGAAAAAAAAATAAAAATATCAACAAGTGTTTCGATTGACCCCTATCAGCGGGGTGATTCGGAACACCCCTAAATTCCTATATATATATATATATATATATATATATATATATATATATATATATATATATATATATATATATATATATATATATCAATAATAACTGTTTAAAATGTTCTGTCTTCGCTTGAATATCAAAATATATATATATATATATATATATATATATATATATATATATATATATATATATATATATACAGGGTGTCCACTCCAATCGTGGACCAATAGCTAATTTCTAAACCGTTAGAGATAAGCAAATAGTTCATTTAGGAAAATATCTCCAAATTACGAAAGGAATTTTGGGTCTATTCAATGTTTTTCAAAAAATCAAATTTTGAAAGAGTTACGAAATTTAAATTTTTATACAGCCCCCCAGTCCTATCAATCATATTTAGTAAAACATTCTTGACACTGTAACGTTTAAAACTTTAAAAAAATCACTCTTCTACGACAAAAATTGACCGAGTTATGACGTTTTGAAAAATCAAGATTTTGAAGGATTTCGCATACGGTCCCTTAAGCGATTTCTCGATGACGTCATGAAACAATGAAAAATCTTGATTTTTCAAAACGTCATAACTCGGTCAATTTTTGTGGTAGAAGAGTGATTTTTTTTTAGTTTTAAACATTACAGTGTCAAGAATGTTTTACTAAACATGATTGATAGGACTGGGGGGCTGTATAAAAATTTAAATTTCGTAACTCTTTCAAAATTTGATTTTTTGAAAAACATTGAATAGACCCTAAATTCCTTTCGTAATTTAGAGATTTTTTTCTAAATAAACTATATGCTTATCTCTAACGGTTTAGAAATTAGCTATTGGTCCACCATTGGAGTGGACACCGTATATATATATATATATATATATATATATATATATATATATATATATATATATATATATATATATATATATATATATATATATATATATATATATATATATATATATATATATATATATATATATATATATATAATATATATAGTCCAGTCACATTAATGTGACCACCGTGTATTTTTGACGTCAACGTTAAATAACCAATCACATAATGCATTTAGCAGCACAATGCAGATGAGGGTATATAAAGGGTGTGTGAGGGCTTTGGAAAACATTTCTATCGTTGGCGTAATGCAAAAACGAGGCGATTTATCCGACGTACAAAAGGGCATAATCATTGACTTTCGGACCAAGGGTGGACACATTTCGGAAATGGCTGAGTTTTTGAGCTGCTCGCTTGCCGTCGTGGTAAAAGTGTACCGTGCATGGCAAAATGTTACTGTTCAAAATCAGCTACGGGGCAAATGTGGTGCACCAGGAGCCATAGATGACAGAGGCAAACGACGGCTGCAGAGATTCGTTCGGGTTAATAGGCGGGCTACGTTGAGCAACTGACTCCACAGATGAATCAAGGGGCTACCAGCATCGTCTCCCACACTTATGGTAAGCGGACGTTGCTGTGTCTGGGCTGCTTAAGCAGAAGCCTGGTTCATGCACCTATTCTGACTACTGTCCATCGACGACGAACCCTGGAATTTGAACGCCAATACCGCAGCTGAACATCCATTGAGTGGCCACGGGTAGTACTTACTGATGAATCACGTTTTATGCTCCATCGGACAGACGGGTGTTGACTTAGAAACCGTGAAACCTCTGGAAG
Source organism: Uloborus plumipes (assembly GCA_038373865.1). Classification (NCBI taxonomy): domain Eukaryota; kingdom Metazoa; phylum Arthropoda; class Arachnida; order Araneae; family Uloboridae; genus Uloborus; species Uloborus plumipes. Next base: position 53,325 of record JAXGGA010008856.1, read on the forward strand.
CAAACACCCTGTAATCATTGCTGGAAAGGTCAAAGCTGGAGGTAGGAGCATTATATGGGGAATGTTTCTCTGGGGTTCTATGGGCTCACTCATCATTGTGGAATGCACGCTGGATCAATAAAAGTACGCATCTGCCCTTTCGTACCATGTTCCTCTGTATGAATATTGTGTTTCCTCTGGATGATGGCATCTACCAGCAGGACAATGCGAAGTGCCATACAGCTGCCAGTGAACATGCGTGGTTCGAAGGGCACCAATATGAGTTTACCGTTCTCCCCTGCCCTGCTAAAACTGACACGTAGAGATCAATAGAAAAATCTATTGATATCGGTAGAGTATAGATGTCTCTATTGGTATCGATAGAAGCTATTGATACCTGTAGCCTATTGATCATAACCTCAATGGATATCCATAGAAGCCCTATAGACATCAATAGAAATTTGGTCAGTAGGAAAGCATTTCAATGGATATCAATAGAAGCTTTATAGATATCGATAGAAATCTGGTCAGTAGGATACTGATCCCAATGGATATCACTTAAAGCTTTAATTGACATCAATAGAAATCTGATAGGTTATACTAATTCCAATTGATATCTGTAGAAATGAAATCATTAAGTTTAAACTTAAGTAGTAAGTCTCGGTAAAATTAGTGAGCTAGGAAAGTTATTAATAATAATAATAAAAAAAGCAGATGATTTTAAACTTTGTAAATAAAGATAACTATAATTTTAAAATAATAAACTTCGACTGAAATTTTAACTGATAAAATTTCTGACTTTTTAAAATCTGATATTACAGATTCATAGATTATGATTTATCATAGTTATATTTTTTTTCCTTTATGTTTGAAAAAAATCAATAGTTTTCTTTCAAATCATCACATTCAACCATTCATTTCAAAGATATTTTTTAAAAAGATAATTAAAGAAAAACACATTTTTATTCTTTAAACTGGATACAAAAAAAATTGGCCTCTTCATGTGTAAATTGTACATTGTGCGCATTGTGAAAAATGGAGCATTTGAAGTTCCATAAATAAGTTTGTCTTTAATCTAAGAATCATTATTTTGAGGATCTTTTCCATACATTTCCATGTGATGCATAATGAGTCTCGATGCATATCCATTAAAATTTGAGACTTTAATGTAGTGTTATGCCCTGATATGTATAAAATCTTTATGCTGTGGCTAATTAATGCTATTACGTATA
>JAXGGA010008857.1:0-54529 GCA_038373865.1 Uloborus plumipes
AGGAGGGAGAAAAAATCCCTACCTGCCGAACTTCGGTTTGAGCAACTGGGGGTCACTACTCCGCCAAGAGCTCGCCCCGAACACACCACACCGCAAGCCCCCCCACCACGACAAGGTAAACGGACAACGGGGGGGCAAAAGTGAAATTGCAACACCAAGAAATAATGCTCGCAGCGACATGCAAATTTCAGGAGCGATAATGGTCAGATAGATATGCAACTGATTAAATTTGCGTACGCGTCGGATCACGTGATACTCATTATCGGGCTATAACATTAATCAACTTCAGCAGGTCTTTTGAAAAAGCCTACAAAATGTCTCTGAGATGTCGGCGAGCTCAATACCACCAGTTAACAACCATTGAACGCGATCATATCATCGAACTCCATGATCTTGGTTTGCCGTTGTGGACAATAGCAGCTCGTGTTGGGAATGACGTCTGCACTATTCAGCGTTGTGTAACTGGATGGATCCAGGAAGGTATACGTGCACGCCGAAGTGGAAGTGGTGCACAAAGATGCACGTCAGAGCTCACAGACCGGCGTATTCGTCGGATGACTATCCGAGACCTTTATAGCACGGCGCGCAATCATATTTAAATAATTCGTAATTGTGCTTAAAATGGCAAGGAGAGGTGCGCTAAGCATTTCAGAAACACTAAAACAGCTTCAGGAATTGTCCTCGGACAATGATCATACAGATGTTAGTGAAAGTATTCCTAGTGCCGAGGAATACTTTCCGGATACTGATGCCCCAAGTGATGGTACTGATCAGAGTGATGATGCTGCATCAGAGGACAATGATAATGATAATGATAGTTATTATATAATTGATCTTGAGCAGCCAGGCCCCTCTACGCAGACACAAACTCCCACTTGGATTTAAAAAAAGAGAATTCAAAAGACTTTGACTGAAATTTTCTTCTGTAAGTGGACCCATCGAAAAGTTTTGGGATTTTCTTGAAAAAACGCCAATTAAAGTATTTCAGGAAATTTTTTCGCTTCAATTGATGATGCACATAGTTTTTGAAACAAATTTATATGCTACACAATCCAGTAAACTTTTTACTTCTTTGTCTTTCGGGGGACTATACGTATTCCTTGGAATAAATTAATTGCTAGGATATAAGAGGATGCCTAGCTACAAAGATTACTTTGCCAATGATGAAGCATGTCGTGACCCATTTATATGCCGGCATGTGCCTAGGAGGAGGTTTTCATGGATTCTCGGCCACTTACATCTGAACAATATGCTTCAGCCGAAAAGGGGTAGGTGAAGCAAATTTTGATCGCCTGTATAAAGTTCAGCCGCTTTTGGATTACTTGTCGACTAGTTTTTTGGAAGCTTTCAATCCAAGCGAAGGTCAAAGGAATTTATGAATTAATGAATCTATGATCAAGTTCAAAGGCCGTAGCTCCATGAAACAGTATCTGCCCAAAAAACATAAAACTTGGATTTAAAGTTTGCATGATATGCAACGAGAACGGATTTGTTTCTCAATTAAAAGTTTATTCGGGTAAAAAGAAGCTGTTGAGAAGATTTTTGGAAAAAATACTTACGGAATGCTAGCACTACAGACATCACCGGGTCTTTATGGACAACTACTTTACCACATATGAATTGTACAGGTATTTAGAAACTAAGAACGTATATGCTTGTGGAACGGCAATAATCGGTCGAAAAAATCTCCATAAAAGTCTATTAGCAAATGATAAAAATCTGCAGAAAGGGGACTATAATTGAGCTGTCAGCAGTGACGATTTGATTTGCCTGAAATGGAAAGATAAACGCTGTGTGACCATATTATCCTCTCTCCGGATGCTATTGATCTTATTTAAATTCGAAGAAAAGAAAAAGATGGAGTTATAACACTAATTAATGGTCCAAATTAATGGTCTTACGCACAATAAAAATATGGGGATTGTGGATAAATGTGACCAACTCAAGAGTCTGTACAAAAACAACAAAAATAAATAAATAAATAAGAAGTGGCACCGGATTTTTTTTTTCATTTTCTGGATGTAGCTGTCATCAACAGCTACATATTGCACAGAACGCTGACAGCAAATGAAATCGATAGCACTAAAGCTTTTCGTTTCACATTAATGTACTCCCTTTGTGCAACGAAGCAAGCAGAATTAGCCGGGTCAAATAAGACATTCGAGTTCGGAAAAATTCGCATAGAGCTGAAAATTGGTACAGACCTTAAGAACATCATTTTAAGTGAAATCTCCCGGTGGAGCTAAAAATTTTATTCAAGGTCAAAGGTTAAAATTGAATTTTTTTTCAAAAAATTAAAAAAAAAATGTACGGTGCTAAAAATTGGTACAAACCTTAAATACATCATTATAAATGATATATAAAAAATTTAAATCGATTCCATTTGAACTAAGCATTTTATGGAAGGTAAAAGTCAAAATAAACAAAAAAAAATTAAAAACCAAAAAAATTCACAGAGAGCTAAACATTGGCACACACCTAAAATACATCATTATAAACGAAATATCAAAAATCCCTATCGATCCCACTTATCTAAACATTTTATGCAAGGTCAAAGGTCAAAAAATTATTTCTTTTGTTTGCACAAACGTTAAGTGTTATCATAAAAAAGTGCATATAAAGTTTGTAAGTTATACAATACGTTCAAAAGAAGTATTTATATCAAGTTCAACTCTGTCGGGTCCAGATTATGTGAAATTAGCAACATTAATATTACATCCCCCCCCCCCCCTTAATGGATAAGATGCCTCTGTAAAGCAAGTGCAAAATATTTTTTTTTAAGTATACTATACATTATTTCCCCTCTTTTTAGAATATATTTTTCATTCAAAATAACTTTAAATGCATGCACATTATTTATTTAGGATAAATAATGAGAAAATATTCTTATTTCAGTAAAAGAAACACGTCTTTTAAAGATGTTAATGGGCGATTCTCTGTAAACTCGTCATTTTTCACACGAAATCCGTCCGGGAACGGTTTTTTGAAATGCTCGTATAATTATAATACTACTAGCTGCCAGGGCAGCTAGATTAGCTTCCTGCGGCATGCTGATGCATAACGTCCCCCCTCTCTAACTTTTACCTCATTCTGAAATTATATTATTTGATATAATTTAATGTTCATTCGATTTCAAGACATACCACGCACGTGGCCCGGCGTTGCACGGGCACTTCGTGCCCTGAAAGTAGTGAGAAAAAAAATTTAAAGAAATTACTCCCCGCCAAGGCGGCTCGCTTACAGGCGCTTCACGCCTTTATTTTTTCCTATATAAAAAAATCATTCGAATTATTGAGATGCTTCACGCCTTCAAGATGGTGAGGAAAGTTTCAGTAAGTTCAGGTCGCTCAAAGAAGAAAAGCAGACATAGATGCTCAGTTTTTAATATAAGTAGATGGCTCTTCAACAAATAAATGTTTCAAAATATTACCAGTAGCTAGCGATAAAAATTCTACGTAAGTGGTCCGCTTATGAGTTTCGTGTTTGATTTAGTTAAGCCTTCATTCAAAATTCTCATTATCATTGTTATTAAAATCGTATAATTATATCAATTGAAACTAAAGAAGCTTGAAAAATTACCTATCTATCGGTACCTGGTTCGACTTTCAGTTCATTGGCGTTCAGGAGAAAGAAGCGTGACATAGAAAGATAGAAAGATAGTTAGAAAGAAAGATAGTGAGAAAGATACTCAGTTTTTAATATAAGTAGATTGTTCAGAAAATGAATCTATTACTTTGGTTTGAAAGAGGGCCAATTGAAGTTTGTGTTTTTCTGATAAATCATGATAGGGGGTAAGTCCCCCGCCTAGTATAACTAGGCAGGGGACTGTGCCAGATGACTGTGTTTTTGCTCTTTGTTGCGTATTATCTGCGAAACTATTGGAACATCACGGGACGCGGGAGCGTCCCGCCCCGCCAAGAAAACTAAATACAAGCCGCCAAGAAATTTCCGTCGCCAAGAAAAATGTAAAAGAGCGACAAGGACTTTACGCGAGTAACCAAACCGGGGTTTTCACCCCTCTGTATCTCAGCCCCATAAAGATCCCTAGAGTTCTTTTTTGGTATACTCAATCCCCAGCGGCCCCTGACGGCACATACTAAAGCAAAACATCCAGGACCCTCAGGGGGAGGGGTGATAAAGGTTATAAAATCGCTATTTTTCGCACTTTTTAAAAATTGTTTGACAGGGGTCCAGACTAAACGGTAACTCGGATTGAGCTCTGCTTTTGCACCCACATTTATTTTGTCCCAAAGCTCGGCATAGGGGGTTTTTCGACCCCCCACCCCCTCCCCCTCGTTTTTATTTTCCGTATCTTTTCTCCCCGGGGGTCTTTAGTGTTGATTTTCGGTATGAATATTCTCGATGAGACATTGAGGACGTTTTCCCAAAATTTACCCCCCCCGGGGTCATCGCACCCCGGAGTTATTAATGCTTAAAATTGGTCCGATTTCTATCTACTAGCTCTGTTCAACATCTGAGCATTTATGTTGTCATTGTTGGGCGACGAGGAAAGAAAACTCAATGATTTATAATTTCATCTGTTGCCAGTTTCTATTTGTTAACAAATAAAATATTTGTAATTGATTTTATTGCATAAGGCTTTTAAAAGGGATCTTCAATTTAGTTCATTTTAATATGAGATCGGCAGTAAGGGTTGGGTTTTTTTTTTTAACTTTTAATTTAATCGTAGTATTGTTAGCAACTAGCTTTGTTTTGCGTCGGTTCGGGTGGTACATTGTGATTGATTTCAAATTTATCCTAGACTGAAGAAGATCCTTGAACTTTTGCACCAAATGCATGCCGCCAAGAAAACCACATATGTCGGACCGCCAAGAAAAATGTTGAAGGGAAAAAAAACATGCAAAGTAAATTTTGAAGAGAAAAAAAAAAACAGGCAAAGAAATAATATTAATGCAAAAACATGTGATATCTCCCCAAAAACAACAGTGTTGTAAAAAAATCCCCCGCCAAGAAAACCTTAAATACTCAGCCTTAAAAAGTTATGATATCGAGTTTTCCCGCCAAGTTTGTGCCAAACTACAACTAACCTGTATGTATAGTTCTTTTAAATTGTTTTCAGTCCTGCCAGGCGGGAAGTTTTTACTCATTAAGCAACCACCTCACAAGACAAAGCTTCCCGCCTGGCAAAACTGAAAACAATTTAAAAGAACTATACATGCAGGTTAGTTGTAGTTTGGCACAAACTTGGCCTGGAAAACTCGATATCATAACTTTTTAAGGCTGAGTATTTAAGGTTTTCTTGGCGGGGGATTTTTTTACAACACTGTTGTTTTTGGGGAGATAATTAATTACGAGACTACCTATAAATTTAGGCACAAATCGTGGACATAATAACTAATATGTTTTATAATTAAATTAATTAACATTAATAAAATCACTTCCCAGAGGACTGTTTTCGCAAAGACCCTGATGCATACTTTCATCACAAATGTGGCTCTCAAACTAAGCAAAGTAGCGTTTCAACACCGTTCTTGACGATTTCGGCAAATTCACACTGATTACTTTAAACTTCATGCCAAAAAGAATTTTCAAAAGTTATAGATTTTTCGTATTACAGCTTTGAAAATGTTGCAGGGGACTGTTTGGAAAAACTCTGGACAGAATTTACATGACAATTTTAAGTTTTAGAAATACGTAATTATACCTTATTTCATAAGAAATATATAGCTTCATTATTCTATTTTTAGATATTAGTTGCCAAATTTATGTAGTGTTAATAGATTTTTTGAAATACTATCTTTAACAGTTAAACTATGGGATTGGGACAGCCAGGGGACTGTGTTTTTGGCGCTTAGATAATTTCTAGAAAAGAAAATTAAATTGTTATCACTCCAAATACAATTGGGCCACAAAGTATTAATGCTTTACTTGTATTAAGAGCGATAATTACTTTATTACACTTTATTATTTTTAAAATACTCAGTCCGGACAGCAAATTACCAGTTTACAGAGAATCGCCCCCATAAATCTAAGTTTGCACCTTTCTAAAACCTGTACTCGCTGCAAAACTCGCGAAAAACTGCAAAATTTTCGGACATTTTTCAGTTTTTCCTTTATAATTCCTAAACTATGCAACAATACACGTGATTACCCATTTTAAAGACACTAAATTTGCAACAATTTAAGCTCAAGTGGAGTTCTGCAGGACGAATAGTTAAGGAGATATCGTAAATCGAAAAGTGGAGTTTTTTTGCTCAAAGTGAAAAAATTATGCTTCTATCACATTTTGGACCAAATATCGACATAAATTCCTATTCTACAAGACGAAAAATGCACATGTAATTACAGCACACTTAATCAGTTTTCATTCAAGCCCAAACAGCAGTCTGTAGGTTCAATATTTCATTTACAATCGCGAAAAATAAAAATTTTAAATTTTGATAAATGAGCAAAATCGTTTCCTAATAAGAATATGAGGGCATTAGACAGTAAAAAAATGCGTAGAAGGGTATTAAAAGGGTAACACTGCATCAAAATGTTATTTTAAAAATTAAAAGAAAAACTGTACAGGTTATTTTTTTTTTTTTTTTTTTGCTATTTTTATCATGGTTCTTGTTGGCTGTGGTCTTATCCTGACTGTTTTCACATTTTTCACTATTACTCCTGATTTATGCAACTTTTGATGATACGTGTGCATACCCATTTTAAAGAACACTAAATTTGCAACAATTTAAGCTCAAGTGGAGTTCTATACGACGAATAGTTTAGGAGATATCGTACTTCAACAATTTGTCATTTTTTGCGAAAAATGAAAAAAATATGCTTCGATCATAGTTTGAACCAAATATCGAAATAAATTCTTATTCTACAAGACAAAATATAGACATTCAATTACAGTACATCTAATCAGCTTTCATTTAAGCCTAGAAAGAAGTCTGTAGGTTCAATATTTCATTTACAATAGAGAAAAAACAAATTTTCGGAAATTGAAATTTTTTTTGAGAAATGAGAAAAATTGCTTTCTAATAAGAATAGAAGAGCACTTGACAACAGAAAAATGCACAGTTGTATGGGTGATTCTACGCTATTTGAATTCAGACGGCTAATGGAAAAACTTCATGTAAAACTGATTTTATTAAAGTTTTTGTATGCTTAAGCATTACAAACTATTATCTTTTATATGGACCACCCAATGAATTCACTACAATTATTTTATTTTAGCATTTACAGCTGAAAATAGTCATAAATGTATACTCCCCTGGCCTGTTCAAATACTAGTTTTTGTACAAACATGTTCTACGTTCAATTTTTGTTAACTTGTCATAATGTCTTTTGCCATAATCATACACTTACATTAGCATAGAAACATATTTCATTAGTAAACATTGAAAAAATATTTATTATTATTTTAAAAAAATACACTTTTCAACGGGCCATACCAACAGTGTCACCTTCACCTGGCGAACTTCAAAGACTGAAATTTAGCATAAAAAATGCATAAGGATGACGTTGATTGTGAATAACCAGTGTAATACTGAGTAAAGTTAAAAGCAAGCTAAGAGGTTTTAAAAAAAAACGAATATTATTGCATCAGTTCTCTTTGAAAGTGCCTAAAAGCGTACTGCGCCAGTCGCTGTAGTATTTCCCCTGGTAAGTATAACTTTTTATATTTCATTGTTACATAAATGTGCGTACGTAAAATGTTATGCTTATTGTGTGCAGACATCACGGTTTACTTGAAGTTCTGGTAAGAAGAACGCGTGATGTTGTTTTTATAGGTTATGTGTGATTTTGTCACTTCTCTGGCGTCACTTCTCTGGCAGTTTTGTTCTAAAAAAGGGTACATATACATTAAAACCGTGTTATAAGCATAATTAATTTCATTTTTAATCTCAATTGCCCCTTTGAATGCAATTTGAATGAATGTAAATAATGCGGGAAGTATTTTTATTTTGGATCTGCGGTGCGACTTGTATGCAACATGTCGTGCTTTCAAGATTGATTTTTTTTATTTTATTACAACGTAAAATTTTTTTTTTTGAATACAGGTCTTGTAGAAATGAGTCCATATTCTGATTTTACACCGAAAAATAAGTGAAATAATAGTAAATCAAACCAGAATTCTGCCAATAGTGGCACTCCCTTGGCAACCCATTTTCCCCTGGTATCGATAAACCCCCCAAAAATTGAAATTTTGTCTGGCCCTTACCACTACAATCATAAAAATAACGGCTACTAGTGATATAATGAGTGTGAAATTAAACAGATTATTTTTTCTTTGGGGACACAAAAAACGCATTGACCGTAGAATCACCCGTATAACAAGGGTAACACTGCATTAAAATACTATTTTCACAATTAAAAAAAAACCTTACAGGTCAATTTAGCTGTAGTTTTTCTTTCTTTTTTTTTTTTTTTTTTCTTTTGTGGGTCTTTATTAGCTGTGGTGTTATAGCTAGCTGCAGGAAAAGAATGTGGTCTTTGTTCTGTCTCAAGATGTTTCTGTATTTTCTTCAGTAGTATTACCGTGCTATTAACTGTATACCCACCCTCCCATTTCTCTGCAAAATACCTACTTGCAAAAAGATCAATTCGTCTTCTTATCTAAGACTCCGAGTCAATCGCTACATATATAAAATCAAAGTTTGATGACCTCAGAGCTTGTGAGTCAAACGCTCTCCTGGCAAAGTTAAGCAACGTACGATCATGAAAATTGGTACAAAATTATTAGTTTGCATACTGACCTCGTGCATCTCGAGCTTGAATTTTTAAATTCGCCCTAGATTTTTTTAATTTAATTAAAACTGCATAATTCACAGCGTAGTACTCCATTTTTTACTTCCTTTTACGAAGTAAAGGAAGTATTGTGATCGTGAAAAAAAATCACTCAAATTTGAGTCTAAATTTTGATTTTGCTCACCCCCGAATGAATGTTCAGTAGTTTTTTCGACCTTTCAGCACGTGCATATGTACCTACCAACATATAAAGAGCCGAAAAATCCTTTTCAACCACCCCCGAGTTAGTTACGACGAGTTTTCTCGTGACGTCTGTATGTGCGTCGCATAACTCAAAAACTATATGCCGTAGAAGCTTCTAGCTTGGTATGTAGGCTCTGAGGATGGTCTAGTTGTGCACCTCCCCTGGGCCGTGGTGGCCCGATCGGTAAAGCATCGGACTCGTGTCCGAAAGGACCCGGGTTCGATCCCAGCCGATCAAAGATCCACGGTCTTGATTAACGGTGACTGGGAGGCGTTAAAAATGTCGTGGTCACAAAGTCCTCCAAGTGAAACGATACCTCTGGGGGTGCTAGGGCCTATGGTTTGCTCGACCCTAGGTTCTGGTTCAAAATTAAGAACAGAGCGCTCTTCAGGGCCCTATCCCGGTTAAACCACTAAGCTGGTAGGTACGGGGATACTGGGGGGTGAAATGAAATGAAATGTGCACCTCCCCTTGTGGTTGCATTTCAATGTTCCCAAGGGGGTGTTTTACCCCTTTTTAGGGGTAAATCAGTGTTAATTTCAATACAGACTCATGTGATATGAATTGGCGCAACCACTTGGCGATATGTCGGCAAGCTTTTGGTCGCCAAGTGTTTGACATCAACTTAGCGACAAATTTGGCGAAAAAATTATTTTTTGAATTTTGGGTTCAACTTGGCGCTATTGGCGATATTTTGCGAAAAATTCACTGAATGATATTAAAATCAGCAAATATTTAGAAAATTAACCATTGTAAAACATTTTTGGCATTGTTTCGTGGCAGATTAGGGGAGTAAATATTTGAATTGTTACCTTGCTCACTCCAAGCACTTTTTTTAACACTTAAGGCTAAGGCCCCTATATAGACGAGCCGGCGCATCAAGATTAAGTTTGACCACTTTGGTTGGTTGGTTTTATTATTTTTAATGGCGCAAAAGCCTTTATAGACTATACTGCGCCAAACGATAGTTTTGTTTAAAAAATGATGAAATGCAGAAATGATCTAAAATATGAAGGAGCTCAGAATTAAAAGATTAAAAAGCATTTCACAATGAGACATATATACAAAGTTTAAAATTCTAAATAAAAACGCAAAAGAGAAAACTGGCAAAAAATTTTACTAAAACCTGTTAAACAATTAAGAAACATGGACGACTTCAATAAGACAGGTAAAAACACTAAATCAGATAGATAAAACCAATCTCATGAAGAAATGAGAACAAATTAGGGTGGAGTGCGTCCCCTAGCAACTCCGTCAAAGATGGATAAAAACAGTTAAAAAATTTAAAACGAGCATGTTTAAAATTTGGGCAGTTACACAAAATATGTAACACTGTCTGACTAATGTGGCATGTGTTGCTTACTGGAGCTGGTTCCTGAGAAAGAAGATACTTGTGCGTGAACCTAGTATGCCCGATACGAAGACGAGCGATAACGACTTCATCTCTTCTAGTGGTTCTTACGCATTTAAAACCTTTTGTCAGTGGCTGGATGGAGTGTAATTTATTGTTTGTTTCTCCATCCCAGTCACGCTGCCAATGGTTGTTGAGGCATTCTGTTATGTAATTCTTTATGTCTCCAAAAGGTACAAGATCTTCAGCGTGGGAGTTTGCCGCCTTGGCAGCTGTATCGGCTGCCTCATTTCCAGTAATTCCTACATGACCAGGTATCCAGCAAAAAATAATTTTAAAATTGTTTTGCATTAAACTATTGTATAAGCGAAAAGACTGAATAACTAAAAGATGGCTATTGTTGTTACAGTTAATGATAGCATCTATGGAGCTTTTAGAGTCTGTGTATAGTATCCACTTTTTATGACTTGATTCTGCTATTGTTTTTAAAGATGTGGCTATAGCTTTTATTTCAGATGTAAAAACAGAACAAAATTTATGTAACTGTTCTGATGTAACTCGACCATCAATTACTGCCGCGAAGCCGACGTGATCATTACTTTTAGAACCGTCGGTAAAAATTTCATGATATAATGGATACTGTTGTTTTACTGCAAAGTAGATTTGTTGGTAAACGGAGTCAGTTGTTGTGTTTTTTTGAAAATTATCGAAATCATGAAGAACAGATACATTGCTTTTGTTCCATGGTTCAATTAGTTCAGTTATGTTGTATGTCTCAAAATCTGAAATTTGCAGACGGTCAAGCTCCTGTTGCATTCGGATCCCAAATGTTGGGGTGGCCGAAGGACGACGTGTAAATAAATCAACATTTGACGGATGGAAAATATGTAGATGCAGCGGATGGTTTGTATTCGGTTTGGTTTTAAAGTAAAAATTAAGAGAAAGTTTAAGTCTTCGATTTGTGAGAGAAGGTTCGTGTGCTAATATATATAGGCTTTTGATTGGTGAAGTTCGGAAGGCACCTGTACAAATGCGCAAGGCCTGGTTATGTATTGGATCCAGGGTTTTTAAATAACTTTTGGCAGCAGAGCCATAAACTTGGCAACCGTAATCAAGTTTTGAGCGTATTAGAGCCCTGTAGATTCTTAACATGGACTCTGTATCGGCACCCCAAGAAGTGTTAGCTAAAACCTTAAGAATGTTTAATTTTAATGTGCATTTCTTTTTTAGCTCCTGTATATGCGGCAAAAATTTGAGTCTATTATCAAGAGTAAGACCAAGGAACTTTCCTTGATCTTTAACAGTTATGGGTTGATTATTAAGCAGCAAGTTCGGGTCAAGATGAAGCCCTCTCTTACGGCAGAAATGTATACAGAAGGTTTTTTGAGCAGAAAAAGAAAAACCATTTTCCTCTGCCCATTGAGACACTTTATTAATGGCTATTTGAAGCTGCCTTTCAATGATACTCATGTTCGCTGACGAGAAAGAGATTTGAAAATCATCCACGAACATGGTACCCTTGACAGCGGGGGGTAGTTGTTCGATTAAGCTATTGATTGCAATAACGAAAAGGGTTACGCTCAACACACTTCCCTGGGGTACACCTTCTTCTTGGATGAAGGTATCAGACAGAATAGACTTGACGCGTACACGAAAAGTTCGGTGTTTAAGAAAATTGGAGATAAAAATAGGTAGGTTACCTCGCAACCCATACTCGTGCAGAGTTTTGAGGATCCCATATCTCCAAGTACGGTCGTAAGCCTTTTCAATGTCAAAGAATACGCTCACAAGATGTTTACGTTTAAGAAATGCTTCTCTGATTGATGTTTCAAGAAGCAGCAAATTGTCTATAGTGCTCCTGCCGCGCCTGAATCCACTTTGGAATGAGGATAGTAGATGATTTGATTCCAGAATGAAAATTAGTCGGGCATTAACCATTCGCTCCATCAATTTACATAGGCAACTAGTAAGGGCTATTGGTCTATAGCTTTCAGGTTGATTGGGTGGTTTATTTGGTTTTAGTAACGGTATTATTGTTGCTTGAGTCCAGATTGTCGGAAAACGTTGTTCAGTCCATATTCTATTAAAAAGATGTAGTAGATTTTCCAAAGATGCTTTACTCAAATTTTTCAGCATACTATTGTGTATTTCGTCAGGACCAGGTGAAGTATTGCGGGTTTTTTGCAATGCAATAAGAAGTTCTTTAAAAGTAAAATCGGTATTATGTGAGTCTAAAATGTTTGAATTAAAATTAAGGATTTTTCTTTCCTTAAGTGATTTGAGAGCTAAAAACTTTGAACCATACTTGTTTGCTCTGGAGACTTCTGACAAATGTGTCCCCAAGCAGTCAGCCACCTCCTTGAGGTCAGATATTGTTTGACCATTTTTCTCAAGTATGGGAGCACAAGATGTTTGATAATTACCAACGATTTTTTTAATTTTGCCCCAAACGGTCTTGGATGGGGTGGACGTCGTTATTATGCTGACATATGTTTGCCACGAGTCCCGTTGGTTTTTTCGCCGAATCCTCCGAGCTTCAGCACGAGCTCGTTTGAGTGCCACAAGATTTTGTGTGGTCGGATATCGACGAAATGTATTCCATGCTTTTTTCTGTTTTTTATAGGCTGCCTGGCAATCAGAGTTCCACCAAGGCTTCGGAAATTTAATCCTCCTCCTGGTGGTTTTTGGTATAGCGACATTCGCTGCATTCAAGATAATGTCGGTTACTCGGCTTACTGCTACATCTATGTCGGTTTCGTTCACAACTTCCGGTGTTATTTCTGCCAACTGGGTAAATGCTGCCCAATCAGCTCGATCAAGGCGATAACGGGCTTGCTGCTGCTCATTGTAGCTGCAGCGTCCAGTAAATGTTAACTTGATCGGGGAGTGGCCACTGGTGTAGAGACCACCTTCCACCTCGAAATCCCAGTGTGGCAGAAGCGAAGGTGAGCATATTGACAAATCGATGGCATGGTAAGTCTGCGTTGGAAGATGGAAATATGTATTTTCACCGTTGTTAAGTACACAAAGATCATTGTCATATATAAAGTTTTCAATAATCAACCCTCTACTATTGGAGTTTGGACTACCCCAGAGGGGATTATGGCCATTAAAATCCCCCAATATGACAAAAGGGGGAGGGAGTTGATCGATCAGTGTCTGCAATTCCACGCTTCTCAAGTCATAAGAGGGTGGAATATATATAGAACAAACTGTTAGCAACGAGTGAAGGTGAACACGCGCAGCTACTGCTTGGAGGGACGTGTTGATATTGAGCTGGCTAGATGCGTAATCAGTGGAGATTAGCATCGCCACTCCTCCACAACGACGATCTCCTGTCAAGCAGTCCTTGCGGTATATTTCAAAACCTTTCAGTCTCGGTCTATCTGTAGGGGACAAGAATGTTTCTTGCAGACAAACTATGGCCGGTTGGTGAGTTTCGACAAGATCTTTGATTTCGGTGACATTATGCGAGTAACTCTGACAATTCCACGAAAGAATGCTCAGGACCATGATGAGAAAAATGAGGAAAAACGGCCAAACAAAAACGTGGCACATTAGGCAGAGGGGTCCTTCCACCCTTCATCGTCGGATGGCGGGAGTTCTTCAAATACAATATCATTAGCTTCATCGTGAGGGGGAACAACTTCCTCAAGAATAGCTTTAGTGAGCTTGGTTTTCTTGTTAGAGTACAAGAAGTCCTCTTTTTTAAAACCATAAAAATTTGGGGGCCTCTGTTTCGAGGACACCCCAATTTTAGCCCTTGATTTAATCAGTTTCTTTTTTTCTATAGTTTTTTTTGAATTTTGCGAGTTCTTGTTTATAGTTATTACAGCATTAGGCGGGTTTACGATCTGTTTTTCTGTTTGTGGCTTGGTGTTCGTAATTTTATTTTGAGAAGAATTTGAACTATAAGATTGAACATTTTGTTTGGGTGAGATAACTGACTTAATAGTGTTTATTTGAGCATCTGTTTGGGTGCTTGAAGATTTAAGAACTTTTTTAACGGCAGTAGCATAAGAAATTCCTGCGGTAGGTGTACGGGATTCTACTATTTTTCTTGCTTCAGGATATGATATTTTTTGTGTCGTTTTAATTACTTGTATTTCTTTTTCTAGGAGCCATTTAGAACATTTTCTCGAGTAGGAGGGATGATCTCCCTTGCAGTTGACACATTTGAAGTCTTTCGTGCACTGTACACTATCATGGCCAGGTTCGGAACATATGGCACATGTCTCGGTACCACGACACGAAATCTTAGAATGCCCAAACCGCTGGCACTTAAAGCACCTGAGCGGGTTTGGGATGTAAGGTCGAACTGAACAAGAGAGATACCCAGCTTTTACACGGGAAGGGAGGTCAGGAGTTGAGAATGTCAAAATCAGGTGTTTGGTGGGCGCCAATTTGCCTTCACGCTTAACGGTGATCCGCTTCACTCCGCTTACATTCTGCGACTGCATTTCCTCCAAGATTTCTTCCTCGGGTGTAAAGAGGAGATCTGGTTCCGAAATAATACCCCTAGAAAAGTTTAGCGTTTTGTGTTCTGTTACTGTACATAAATAAGAGCCTATTTGATTGATTGAGAGAATGGATTTTACTTGTTTCTGGTGTTTTATTTAAACAAGAAGTTCGCCAGTACGCAATTTTTTAACTGATTCGTATTCTCCAATTAAATGAGTCAGAGCTTTATTGATAAGAAAAGGTGAAGTTGTAGAAAAATTTAAATTACTATTACGCTTAATGATAAAGAACTTAGCAGTACTTGACGACAATTCATTTTGACGCTCCCCACTAGGGGGAGAAGAGTTTTTGTTGTTTGAATCCATGAACGGACCGGAGAACTGGGGGGAAAAGTGGGGTCGAGCCCCTGCGTAGCCCCCCTACACAGGGGTAAGGCTGCATACGACAGGGTTCGCCAGCTAGCCCTGAAGCCTCCCGTAAGAGATACCGCTTAGCCCCGGTACCACGCAGCCATCGGCACGGTTGACACACCTTGGCTTGGGATTGTTCCGAAATTTGGTAAGTGTGATGAGGGAAGGAGGGAGAAAAAATCCCTACCCGCCGAACTTCGGTTTGAGCAACTGGGGGTCACTACTCCGCCAAGAGCTCGCCCCGAACACACCACACCGCAAGCCCCCCCACCACGACAAGGTAAACGGACAACGGGGGGGTTGACCACTTTGGATCCAGAACGTGATTGAGAGTTGTCTTTTTCGGTGAGTGGTTGCCTTTTCTGGCGAGTTATCGCGTTTTGGTAATTTTTCGCGTGAATTTAACAAAGCTTGGCAATGTCCCGAAACTTTTTCTGGTAACCCTAGCACTGCAACAATGAAAATTGAAAGTCAAAGTTCATAAGTTGGATCCAAAGTGGTAAAACTTAAGCTTGATGCGTCGGCCTGTCTATATAGCGGCTCTACTTAAGGCAACTACTAAGAAATTTACACGTATAAGGAAGTAGTGTGGTGTCCATACCAAATTTTTTTTTCTATACAACATTACTAATGAATGGCAAGTCTTAAGAGTCAAATCTTAATTAAGAGCAAGATATATTCTCGTGATAATTGATAATTAGTTGATGGATGCTGATGTTAGAAAAGCTAAAATAAAGATGATTGAAATGTCTTCCTGCATATTTCTTGCGGTATTTTTACAAAAATATAACACTACAAACGAGTTTTTTGCTTTTGAAGTGAAGTCAATTGCCTGCTTCCAGCTTGACGCCAACGGAAAGGGATCCTAAGAATCCCAATTATCAAAATCGTCCCGTAATTTGACAAAAAGTACGAAAAAAATGCTCTTTTTGTTTTTCATTTTGCACATGTGATAAACATTTTCGTATTGCTTTTAGTGATTTTCGTTTTTTAACATTAACGTTTTTAACATTTTCGTATCGTGTTTAAGGGGACAGGGGACCATGAAATCGTCAAATTTTCGAAAAAAAATTTTTGCGTTGAAAATACGAATAAGATCAATCCCTATCACGTGGTGTTGAAATTTTTTCGATACGATGATTTTTTAAGATTTTATGGCGATTTTTGTACAAAGTGGGCGTGGTCATTTTGACATTTTACGAGCTATCAGGTTTGTTTACATTATGTTTCTCAAATATGCTTCCTTCTTTTTACTGATTTTAAAATAATAATATCATAAATATTTATTTTCTGTATTATTACTGTGTTTGGCAACAAGACATTAACTGTAACTGTGTCTTTGAAAGCATATCGCATTTGTTTATTTATTTTTTGCGAAGTTTGCTATCATTTCTGAACTCGTACAAAAGTCCTTTATTTGTTGATTTTTTGACTTTTTTCGTTAATGTTTTGTTTTATTATCGTTATCCTAATTGTTTTCTGTTGTTTATTTTGTTTTTGTTGCTCTTTTTGTTTTGTTTGAAGCTTTTGTGTATACAAAGCTTTTGTGTATACAATACTTTGAATTCGAGATGGCACAAACCGAAAGCACGTTCATCCAAGAAAAGAAAACTTGCCGCTGAAAGAGCAAGAAAAAATGGAACAAAGCATCCAACTTATCTGACACAACAACTTGTGACTCTGATTTAAATAGTTCCAGGAGTGAGAGAAAATTAAAACTCTTCTCTGATGACTCCTCAACAACACAGCAGGATCTCTTCGCCTTCTACCAGTACAATCCTAGCAGACGAAATGTGGCCTGTCCTGATGAAGGAACTGAAATGTACGTGCTGCAAACAGAACAGTCTAAAAATGAAAAAGACGACCGAGTTTGAATTTGCTGCCAAATTACACATTTTTTGTGAATCCTGTGATAAAGAATATACGAGTTGTTTTTCCAGCCCACGAGTGGATAAGGAGAAAAAATTTGTTGTGAATAAAGATATCGTCACAGCTTTTCTTAGCCGGTAAAGGCTATTCCGCCCTCGAAAAGTTTTCATCGAACCAAAGCCTCAATCCAATGGATCGCAAGAGCTTCGATAAGTACGTTTTGTGTTTATCGAATGAAAATACAGAATTCAAAGCTGCAGAGCAAAAGCCATGGAGGACCACAGGAAGTTAAATCCGAATTTTGAAGATAGCCAAGACAATGCAAACATTGCAGTTTCATACGATGGAACTTGGCAGAAACGTGGTCACAATTCGTTGTATGGCATTGGCTGCTTTATTGATATTATGACAGGAATTGTTATAGATTTTTTAATTGTTTCCAAATATTGCCATATGTGCGAAGTCACAAAAAAAGAGTTGGATTCTTCTTTGCCAGAATGCTCCATTTGGTACGAGGGACATAAAAACTCTAATATGTGTGAAAAAAACTACGAAGGTTCCTCCTGTTCTATGGAAGTGCTTGCAGCAGTGATTTTATGGAGCCGTTCCGTACAAGAGTGCAAAATGCGTTATACAACTCTTCTTTCTGATGAGGATTCTAAGACATTTCTACATTTGAAAGAATCGAACATTTATGAAGACCATGAAATTACAAAAGAGAAATGTTTGAATCACGTTGCCAAGCGACTGGGCACAGCTCTCCGGAACAAAGTAAAGGAGTGCAAGACAAAGGGTATAACTTTAAATGGGCAACGGAGAGGGGAAATTGACGAATGGCCAAATCACAAGGCTTACCAATTATTATCGGAAAGCAATAACTGATAATGCCCCTAATATGGATGCGATGAAAAGTGCAATTTTGCCTCCCTATGTCATTGCTCCTCTATCAATCAGAAGCCTAAGCACTCCAAGTGTCCCGAGGGTGAAAGTTCTTGGTTCTTCTACAACCGTGCCAAAGCACTAGGACAGAAACCGCCGTGCCACTCTAAAATGAAAGCCCCCTTGAATGATGTGATAGTCGCTCACATTTTGCCTGTTTATCAGCGGTTGGCCTGTGATGAACTACTCATGCGCTGTACATCAGGCCAAACGCAAAATGCCAATGAAAGTTTGCATAGTGGGATTTGGCAGCTATGTTCAAAAGAAGTGTTCGTTACTAAACACCGTTTAGAGATGGCTGTCACACAATGCGGTTAGTAACTTCAATATGGGAAATGTTGCAACAACTATGTTGAAAAGCAAACCTCGCTCTTTGAAAGTTGCTACTAAAATTGATTCACGAAGAATCAAACAAAGCATTAGGCGGCAGACACCGAGCTACAAGAAAGCTGCCAAAGAAAAAAAATATTCGAAATGTATTTCCAGTAAACAACTTCAAAAAGTTGAAGGAAAAACATATGGTGCTGGTGCCTTTTAAAAACTGAAATATCAGTCATATGCTATTTTTCTCCATGTTCATAAATTCAGTAATATTATGAGTGCATAAATAAAATATGTTGTACATGTATCTGGGTCAAATTTGCTCAATGCTAGTTTTACTACAAGAATACATTTATTCAATTGAATTACTTCTGTGTAGATATGTTATTCAACATTCAGTGTGTGTTTCCTATTTGAAAGCAATTTAAAAGCTCATTACTTTATCAAAGTCTGGTTTCAGTCATTATTGCTAAATACGGGACGTGAAGTATAGCGAACACCGCTTTGAAAGGCTGCCTAAAAGTTGCTCGAAAAATGAGCATAAAGTCTTAGACAACACTTCTGCTGATAATAATACAGTACTTATTGTTACAAAAGTAATCAGAAGGCTATTTTGTGTATTAAAGTGTCCTTAACTCCTTAAAAAATCTTATTTACACAAAAAATCCTTTTTCTGCATTTCATTTTTTCTCGCGTTTTCTATTATTCAATTTATCCCTCGCGCCTCAATTTTTTAGCAATTTTTCACAAAATTTTTCCTGTGTTTTATATGATGACTACAAACATCCGTAAGCATTAGTTTATTGAAATGCTCATTAGAATTTTTTTTTTTTTTTTTTTTGGTTTAAGTCACCATAGTGTACATTTTTTTTGAAAAAAATGGATGAAATATGAAAAAAAAAAAAATTTCAAAATATATTACACTGAAACAATAACCAATGCTTGTAAGTCTTTATCTTATTCTTTTATGTCTGTAAATAAATTATTAAGTAATTTGGCTAACATTTGAGGCGCGAAGGACAATTTTTGCATTTTCGACATCTTGCATATTTCGCCATATTTTTGCCCAAACAGAGACCAAAATATACCTTAATTATCAAAATAGTCATCATGTATCTCAGAAAAATACTAATTATGTTAAAAATAATTTAAAGTGTTGCATTTTTTTTTTTTAATCCGAAAGGTCCTGTGTCCCCTTAATCTTTGCGATTTTTTTTTTTTGTTTTTGTTTTTGTTTTATTTATGTTGCCCCATTTTTTCAAAGCCAGTAGAAACTACCTATCTAGCACTTGACGATCCCGTGGATTATTTGGTCTCTTTAATAGATTTTTAAAAGTCAGCCGAAACAAGGATTGAAACAAGACTAAAACTTCTATGGAAATGAAGAGTAATCAGCTGAATAATTAAATTATATTATTGAAAGCTTGAAAATATGCACTAACTAAAAGCGAAAAAGAAAAAGCTACTGAATAACATCAGAATTCCTATTTTAAACTCGCCAAATCAGCTTTAAGTTTAAATGCTGCATTAACATGTCAACATAATCAGCTAAATAAATACATCATTGACAAATCATTGACAAATGTTGAAAGCTTTATTAAAATGCAAAATTAGAGAAAGAGGAGGATTTGGAACGAATTCCTTAGCCAGGCACAAGCGAAAAATCGCCAAACAATGTATCGCGAAATAATTCAGAATTCCGCCAAATTTTCTTACAACCACATTGTTTACCGTTGAGCGTATTTCTGTTCCGTTGACAGATTTTTGATTCGCTTCGCTTGGCGGCATTGACGATTTTTGATTTTTCGCTCGCACCCGGCTAACAGATACAGTTAGTCACAAAAGTCTGCGTACACACCTAATTTTAAATTGAAAAAACACTTTAAGCATAAAAAATTTATTTTAATCATTGCATTTTTATTCTTCTATTTGCTACAATTGTAAGCTTGAATAAAAAGTTAATAATAGTCTAATACTTTTTACATTTTTACAAAAAAATATTTTGTCAAAAAACTGAGAAATTCCCCCCAATAAAGTATGCGTACACTTTTTAAAAAAAGCAAAATAGAAGTCTTTTACATTGCTTCAATACTTTGTACAATATTCTTTATTTTTCAAAACAGCTTGCAGATGTCTGGGCATTGACTGAACTAGTTTTTCAGTGTCATGCGACGTGAATTTCGCCCATTCTTCCTGCAATTTACTAATTAACTCATATTTCGACATAGTATTGTGTTTTCGAATTCGTTTCTCCAATTTTGCCCACAAGTGTTAGATTGGATTGAGGTCTGGTGACTGTGGAGGAGTACGCAACTCTCTTGGAGTGGGATAAAGGAGATATTCCTTCACAATTTTAGCTGTATGTTTCGGGTCGTTGTCTTGTTGGAAAATAAAGGTATTAGATATTTTTAAATGTTAGGCACTGTATCGTAGGTTTTTCTTTAGAATATCCAGATAAATATCCTTATCCATGACTTTATCAATAATGTGAAGATTTCCAACTCCTTTCGACGACATGCACCCCCTTACCATCACACCGCCAACTCCATGTTTGACAGTTGGATTTAAATTTCTTAGATTCAGTTCTGTGTTCCTGGTTTTCTCCCTACAATAGGATGGCCATTAACTTTAAATATTGTAAACTTACTTTCATCTGACCAAATAAAATTGTTTCAGAAGTCCTACGAAGAGTTTAAATACGTTTTGGCAAAGGCAGTACTTTTCTTTCTATTTGTCTCGGAAATGCATGGCTTAGGTAGGTCAGAGATTGTAAACAAACAGCGGGCGGTCTCCGCGTGAAGGGAGCTGTGACGTAGTTGGTTGGTTGGTTACTTGAGGTTTACTGGCACAAGAGCCTTCATAGGCTATGCTGCGCCAAACGATGATAACCCAAAAAGCATATAAAAATTTAAAACTATTTTTAAAACAGACATATAAATGACGTTTAAAATCTGAACTGATGAAGACAAAAAGACATATTTTTAAGTAAATTCAGAAATAAATAACTAAAACAAGGACAGAATACACAAAACAAAGATAAAACCACTATATTAGAGACATAAAACCAATTTCATGTAAAAAGGGGAACAAATTAGGATGAGGTATATCCCCAAGTAATTCAGTCAAAGATGGGTAAAAGTTATTAAAATGTTTAAAACGAGTTTGGTTAAAATTTGGGCATTTACACAGAATATGAAACACTGTCTGGCTGATATTGCAGTTAATACATACAGGCGCTGGTTCGCGACAAAGAAGGTGTTTGTGTGTGAACCTGGTATGGCCGATGCGAAGACGGGCTATGACGACTTGTTTCCTTCGCTTAATATCAAAGGATTTGAAACCTTTTGTGAAGGGCTGGATAGGGTGCAGTTTGTTTTGCACTTCTCCATCCCAGTCACGCTGCCAATTGATGTTAAGACAATCTTTTATGCATTTTTCTATGTCGTCAAAGGGAACCAGGTCTTCGCCATGGACACTTGCAGCCTTAGCAGCTGTATCTGCTGCTTCATTGCCAGCAATACCAACATGACCAGGTATCCAGCAGAAGATAAGTTTAAAATTATTTTGTTTTAGGCTATGGTATAACTGAAAAGATTGAACGACAAAAGGGTGACTAGTATTGCTGCAGTTTGAAAGAGCATCCAGAGAACTTTTCGAATCTGTGTAAATTATCCACTTTTTGTGATTTGATTGAGCTATTGTTTGGAGTGAGGTGGCTATGGCTTTGATTTCAGAAGTAAAGACTGAGCAGGAAGTATTCAGTTGTTGTGAAATAGTATTACCGTCAATTACTGCCGCGAAGCCGACGCGATTATTTGATTTAGACCCGTCAGTAAAGATTTCTTTATGTGAGGAATACTTTTGTTTTACTTCAGAGTAGATTTGTTGGTATACCAAGTCTGCAGTAGTATCTTTTTGAAAATTACAGAAATCATAAATAATAGTAATGTTACTTTTGTTCCAAGGTTCAACAGGTTCTGTTGCATCGGGTAAATCAAAATCAGTAAGCTGTAAGGTGTTGATCGCCTGTCTCATTCGAATCCCAAATGTTGGGGTGACCGAAGGACGACGCAGAAATAAATCAGTATATGATGGATGGAAGATATGTAAATGCAAAGGATGGTTTTGGTTTGGATTAATTTTAAAATAAAAATCTAGAGAAAGCTTTAGACGTCTATAGTGCAGAGAAGGTTCATGTGCTAAGATATGTAAGCTTTGAATAGGCGAGGTTCTGAATGCCCCTGTGCAGATGCGCAGTGCGAGATTATGTATTGGAGCGAGGATCTTTAAATAACTTTTAGCTGCAGAGCCATAGATTTGACAACCATAATCAATTTTTGAGCGTATCAGAGCCCTGTAAATTCTTAGCATGGACTCTGTATCAGCACCCCAAGAAGTGTTTGCTAAGACCCTAAGAATATTCAGTTTCAATGAGCATTTTTTTCTTAACTCTCGTAGGTGTGGCAAAAATTTAAGTTTATTGTCGAGTATGATTCCAAGAAATTTTCCTTCAGTTTTTACAGATATTGGTTGGTTGTTAATAAGAAGGTCCGGATCAGGATGGAGACCTCTTTTACGGCAGAAATGAATGCAGAAAGTTTTTTGAGGGGAGAAGGAAAAACCATTCTCCTCCGCCCATTGGGAGACTTTATTAATAGCTATTTGAAGCTGTCTTTCAATGATACTCATGTTCGATGACGAAAAAGATATTTGGAAATCATCAACGAACATAGTACCTTTGACAGCGGGGGGCAATTGTTCGTGTAAGCTGTTGATTGCTATAATGAAAAGAGTAACGCTCAACACACTTCCTTGGGGTACACCTTCTTCTTGGATGAAGGTATCCGACAGGACAGATTTGACTCGTACACGAAAAGATCGGTGTTTAAGAAAATTGGAGATAAAGATTGGTAGGTTACCTCGCAACCCATACTCGTGCAGAGTTTTGAGGATCCCATATCTCCAGGTACGGTCATATGCCTTTTCAATGTCGAAGAATACGCTCACGAGATGTTTTCGTTTAAGAAATGCTTCTCTAATTGATGTTTCAAGAAGCAGCAAGTTGTCAATTGTGCTCCTGCCGCGCCTGAATCCACTCTGAAAGGAAGATAGGAGATGATTGGCCTCCAGAATGAAAGTCAGTCTGGCGTTAACCATCCGCTCCATCAATTTACAGAGGCAACTTGTTAGAGCTATAGGTCTATAGCTTTCGGGTTGATTGGGTGGTTTGCTCGGTTTCAGTAATGGTATTATTGTTGCTTGAGTCCAGATTGTTGGAAAACTATGTTCATTCCAAATTCTATTAAAAAGATGAAGTATATTAGCTAAAGAAGTTTTACTTAAATTTTTCAACATGCTGTTATGTATTTTGTCCGGCCCAGGTGAAGTATTGTGAGTTTTTTCCAAAGCTGTAACAAGTTCTTTAAAAGTAAAATTTTGATTATATGTATTTAAAACATTTGAGTTAAAATTAAGGATTTTGCGTTCCTTAAGGGATTTAAAAGCTAAAAATTTTGAGCTATAATTGACTGCACTGGAGACTTCTGCTAAATGAGTCCCCAAGCAGTCGGCCACCTCTTTAAGGTCAGATATTGTTTGACCATTTTTCTCAAGTATGGGAGCACAAGAAGTTTGATAATTACCAACGATTTTTTTAATTTTGCCCCAAACGGTCTTGGATGGGGTGGACGTCGTGATTGTGCTGACATATGTTTGCCACGAGTCCCGCTGGCTTTTTCGCCGAATCCTCCGAGCTTCAGCACGAGCTCTCTTCAGTGCCACAAGATTTTGCGTGGACGGATAGCGACGAAATGTGCTCCATGCTTTCCTTTGTCTTTTATAAGCTGCCTGACAATCAGAGTTCCACCAAGGTTTAGGAAATTTAATCCTGCCCTTAGTGGTTCTTGGTATAGCAGCGTTCGCTGCATTCAAAATAGTGTCGGTTACTCGTCTTACCGCTTCATCGATGTCAGTATCATTCACAACTTCGAATGTTATTTCTGCCAACTGGGTAAATGTTGCCCAATCGGCTCGATCAAGGCGGAAACGTGATTGCTGCTGCATTTGATAGCTGCTGCGTCCAGTAAATGTTATCTTGATCGGAAAGTGGCCACTGGTGTAGAGACCACCCTCAACATGGAAATCCCACAGTGGCAGAACAGAAGGTGAGCATACTGCAAGATCGATGGCATGGTAAGTCTGCGTCGGAAGATGGAAATAAGTATTTTCACCATTGTTCAGTACGCATAGATCATTGTCATTTAAAGCGTCTTCTATTATCAATCCTCTACTGTTGGTGCCTGGGCTCCCCCAGAGAGGATTGTGGCCATTGAAATCCCCCAAGATGAGAAATGGGGGTGGGAGTTGATCTATCAATGTCTGCAGTTCCACGCTTCTCAAGTCATAAGAAGGTGGAATGTACACAGAGCACACTGTGACCAGAGAGTGAAGGTGAACACGCGCAGCAACTGCCTGGAGGGACGTGTTGATATTGAGCTGGCTAGATGCACAATCATTAGAGATTAGCATCGCCACTCCACCACAACGACGGTCTCCTGTCAAGCAGTCTTTGCGGTATATTTCAAAACCTTTCAATCTCGGTCTATCAGTAGGTGACAAGAATGTCTCTTGCAGACAGAAAATGGCCGGTTGGTGAATTTCGATAAGGTCTTTGACGTCCGTGACATTATACGAGTAACTCTGACAATTCCACGAAATGACAATTCCACAGGGCCATGAAGGAAAAGGAAGAGAAAAAAGGCCAAAAGAAAGAGAAGCAGCTCATTTTGCAGAGACGTCCGTCCATCCTTCATCTTCGGATGGCGGGAGTTCTTCAAATTCAACATCCTCAACCTCCCCATGAGAAGGAGCAAGTTCCTCATGCAGAGATTTCGTCAGTGTATTTTTCTTGCCAGAATACAAGAAATCTTCTTTTTTAAATTGAAAGATTTGAGGGGGCCTTTGTTTAGAGGGAACCCCCATTTTAGCGCGCATTTGAATAAGTTTCTTTTTTGCTGCAGTTTGTTTCGTTTTTTTAAGATTTACAGGGTTTGCAGTTTGAGTTTTATCAGTATTATCTTTAACAACTTGTGCTTGTGTGTTTAAATTTATTTGTTTTGAAGCGGCATTAGAGCTATTGTTTTGCTTAATTGGCGACTTGGTTGCATTAACTGTTTTAGATTTGGCAGCGGTTTCATTTTGGCTAATTGTTTGTGTGCTAACAGATTTTAATACTTTTTTAACTGATGCAGCATATGAAAGACCTGCAGTAGGTGTGCGAGAATCAACTAGTTTCCTAGCTTCTGGATAAGATATTTTCTGCGTTGTTTTGACCACTTGAATTTCTTTCTCTGAGAGCCATTTCGAGCATTTCCTGGAGTATGATGGATGATCTCCTTTACAGTTGACGCACTTGTAGTTTTTAGTACATTCATTGCTGTCATGGCCCGCCTCAGCACATCTGGCACATGTATCTGTACCACGGTACGAAAGCTTTGAATGACCGAACCGCTGGCATTTGAAACACCGGAGCGGATTCGGTACATAAGGTCTAACTGGGCAGGAAAGATAGCCCGCTTTAACACGTGGAGGAAGATCTGGTTTACTAAAGGTCAAAATGACATGTTTAGTTGGCGCTACCTCGCCATCACGCTTGATGGTAATTCTCTTCACTCCAGTGACGTACTGATCTTGCATCTCCTCCAGTATTTCCTTCTCAGACGTATATAGAAGGTCTGGCTCTGAAATTACTCCTCTCGAAAAATTTAACGTGGAGTGTGGTGTTACTGTGACTAGAAAAGAGCCTATTTGTTTTACGGAAAGAATGGATTTAATTTGTTTTGAATCTTTGATTTCAACCAAGAGTTCGCCGTTTTTTAATTTTTTGACCGATTGAAACTCTCCTATTAAATGTATTAATGCTTTATTGATAAGGAAAGGGGAAACTTTAGTGAAATTAACTGTTGGATCGGTACGTTTAATGATAAAAAACTTTGCAGCAAAATTCATATTAATCTGACGCTCCCCACTAGGGGGAGAAGAGTTTTTGTTTTCTGTATCCATGAGCGGACCGGAGAACTGGGGGGAAAAGTGGGGTCGAGCCCCTGCGTAGCCCCCTACACAGGGGTAAGGCTGCATACGACAGGGTTCGCCAGCTAGCCCTGAAGCCTCCCGTAAGAGATACCGCTTAGCCCCGGTACCACGCAGCCATCGGCACGGTTGACACACCTTGGCTTGGGATTGTTCCGAAATTTGGTAAGTGTGATGAGGGAAGGAGGGAGAAAAAATCCCTACCCGCCGAACTTCGGTTTGAGCAACTGGGGGTCACTACTCCGCCAAGAGCTCGCCCCGAACACACCACACCGCAAGCCCCCCCACCACGACAAGGTAAACGGACAACGGGGGGGCTGTGACGTAGGTCGGTCCCCATTCGACTCGAAGCAGCTCATTGCGTATCGTGATAATTTCTCTCTTAGACATGCATTTTTTAGTTTTCTGAACAAATAATGCAACTTATGCGGGGTAAAAAATTAGTTATAGTCACAAGAAGGCACAAACATCATTATAGATTTTAAATGAAAACCTGTATCATTAATTTATATTTTAAAAAAGGAAGAAAGAAAATAATTCGTACTTGAAAATTTGGGATTAGGCACTCAAAAGTTGCTTTGTTTGTTTTCGCTCCCGGGAATGAGATGAATTTTTCTTTTCAGTGCATGAACTGTTCTTTTTATTCAAATACTTCATACGAAAAAATGTTCGAGCTCTTGAATGAGTCTGAAGGAGTTTCTTATTCAGTAGGGGTAATTTATCTTCGAGCATGGTTTGATAGTGATGCAACGAATATTCGGCCTATTTGACCCGTCTGCCGAATACCTATTTTACTATTCGCCTTTACCGAATAGTGTACAAAAAAGGAATAAGATGTTCGCACTTTGAAAGTTTTATACATTTTTAGTCATTTTTATTGTGTTTAATGGGCAGTTTAAATGAAATCTTGTTATACTGTGATGTCTTTTCTGAGGGTGTTCGCTAATTTTATTTGTTGTAACTGCGTGTTAATGTTGTAACTGCGTGTACAACAAATCTTGACCATCTTAACACATAAATAAATCGATACAATATCATAGAATAAAAAAGAAAATCAAAATTCTTTTCTGGCATATTGCAAGGGTTGGTATATCAAAATACTTTTCTAGAATATTGCAAGGGCTGGTATACTATACCTGATTTATTTTGTGAAACTAATTCCAATACATAAAAGATTTAAATTGATAAAATATAATAAATCATACACGAAACAAAGGCCAGTTCTTCCTTTCTCAAAATAAAATATGCATAAAAATGGAGTAGTATGATAGAAATATGCATTTTTGGTTGAATATGGCTGAATATTTTTGAAGTTTGAACTAATGTTACTATTAAAAAAAATAACTCCAAATTATTTTTTAAAATCTTTAATGATGTATATTGAACTCTTAATCATGTAAAATTATTCTTTAAATGCAATCTGTGCTTTGTTTATTAACAAAAACATTCGGCGGCCGAATATTCGGTTTTCGGCCAAATCACTATTTGTTGCATCCCTAGTTTAAAGTTTTAAAATAACATTTTTGGCTTTGGAAATGTGTTTTTTTCCACGCATATCGATGAAACATGTCTCAAAACTTTTAACTATTTCTACCCAGTTCTTTGTTAGAACTAACAATCCGCCTGAAAGTGTTTCAATTCAGCCATTTGAAGTTGAAGAATTGGATTCTGATAAATTTAAATGTTTGTAACGTGCTGCTAAATATCCAGTAAAGTTGCGTACAGCTTCCAAAGATTCTTCATTTTCAAAATTTACTTCAGAACAAACTTTGTCAGATATATCATTGTCATAATCAACATTTTGTTTCTTATTTTCTTCTACATTTTGGGACAAGTCAAAGAAAATTTTAGCACTTAAAATCTTAGCTTCATTTTCCACAGATATATTAGTATTTACCGGAGAAGGAAGTTTTGAGCCTATTAATAGCATTTTAAACCCGTTTTTAGATCTCTAACGCTCGGACTTAAGTCCCTAACGTAAAAGCATCATCTGCAAAATGTTTCATTGTCAAGTAAAAACTTATCTTGAAGCCAGCAAATGTTCACCAATTGCTTTTGAAAATCATCGTTTTTCGGAAACCAATGGAACATCACATCTTTGGCTCTATTTCCATTTTTACAATTAGCTATAGCGCAAAATACCATTTTTTTTAAGGAGCAATGAATTTTAAAAGAGAATGAGAGATAACAAGTTTTCACTGGGAAGAATAAGATCGAAATGCAGGATTTTCTCTCTTCGCGCGACGAAAAAAAGAATGCAATTTAATTAAAAACACTCATATCCGGTTCCGAGGAACCAGCAGAAGGGGACCAGCCTACGTCACAGTTCCCCGAACTCGTTAGGGGACAGGGTTGCCGGGGATCTCTGACCTACCTGGCTTAGACCTAGGTTTGAGCCCATGCTAATTGGCCTTACGCAGCACTTTTCGTGCAATTTCTGGAGAAATTTCCTTGCTGCTAGTTAAAAAAAAATGTCTTTTGCAATGCTTGTAGCAGAAAGTTTAGGATTTTGTTTAAATTCGTAAAAGAATTTTTCTTTCTTCTCCCTGAGTTAGCTTCTTCGGTCTTCCACATCTTGGTTTTACAGCAAGACTATGGGCCATGCTCCACATCAGCGTAAAACGCGACCGAAACTGAAGGCAGAAACTGAAAATCCGGGTACTTTCCTTTTTACGCGGCGTAATCACGGCGTAATTGAGGACCGAAAAATTTTGCATTTTTAATTTATCCAACAGCCAATAGAAATTCATCGTGAGATGTAAACATTTCTAGCCTTGGCGGCCGCCATTGCTATACTGCATTAACGAAAGTGCATTTGGTAAATATTCAAAAGGAGAAGTGAGAAAATACCCATTACTTAATGATAAAAAATCAAGTGAAAAAGCAAAATGGGGGGCAACTAGCGAAAGGCTTAAAATAAGCTTTCAGTTGAGGCTTTTAAAGTCCACTATCTCGTTATATGTAATCATGTCAACAATTCCTGTCCTTTGCGAGATTTTTATTATTTTATTCAAAACTCGGCGGGATTACGGGAGTCTAGTTTCTTGGCGAGATTCGAAATAATGGTGTTTCGGCTGCTTTACATTGCAATGGAACTTACAATTTATGACATGCTTTGTTAAGTTATTGATTGCTTGGAGAGATTGGGTATATGTTTAATTCCGCTTATGTATTTGCTTATTTTAATTAAGCTTTAAAAAAAAAGATTTGACATTTGGCTGAGTTATGGATCGCTTGGCGATAATAAAACTAGCTAATGCTGCGTAGTGAAGTTTTAGTGAAATGTTTTGTTGTTTTGATAAAAACTTCCATTTTTAAATATAGCAAATTTTTCAAGATTAGCGATTCATTAAAGAGTGTGTAGGTTATTTTACGTATTAAAGATTTTTTTTAATTTATTTAAGTTATGGCTTACGTGTTTTATTTTTGACGGCGTATTCAAAAAATATATAAATGCTTCATGGCTTTGAGGGTCTAATTTATTTGGCAAAGTAAGTAGGCACTGATATTTTTTTTAGGTACAATAACAGTCATAATTTTGAAAACTCAATACGACCCCGAAATATAGCGTTGCTATAAATTCATTTCGCAGAATATATAGTATAATTGCGAACGGTACGGAAACATTGTCTACGCGTTTACTCAAAAATATTAGCACCAAAGCCATTGCAAAATGTCCATTAAAATGTAAAAACTCAAAACAACAAATAATATATTCAACCATCAAATCAAGTTTCATGGCATCGTGCTGCATTTGCTGTATTTTTCGCCAAAACATCTACTCAACACTCCGAAGCTTTTTTTTTATCACCTCTAATGCTTAGTATGCTTTCTTCAACAGCAAAAAAAAAAAAAAAGCTATTTTTTCTTGAAATAAAAAAAAAAACAACTTTTAAGATTTAAACAATAGAAAATAAATGCAATGCTTAGCGAAATTCACAAAAAATACTTGAATGGGAATTTTATAGCCAGTTTGGTTTGTTTCCGCTAAATATATCCGTTTAAAGTGAAAATAAAAAACCGCCAAGTAAAAAAAACAGGACTTGGCTCATAACAAGCTGAATCATGATGGGTAATTCCATGCCAACTAAATTAAATAACTATTAAAACTCGGTTATTTGTTGCCAATCTTTCACCCAATCATATAATTTCGAATGATGCTTCATAATGAGGTATTTTTCCTATTTGTTATCTAAATATCAAATATCCAATGAAAATGCAAGGATTATTCCGTCAGATGGCGCTTTTTTCTGCGCTGAAAAAAAATTCTGCCCAAGTGGAGCACGGGTCCGACCGAAAAGCGACCGAAACCGAAAAAGGAAAATTTTACGCTTCTGCCCAATTTTTCTGCTTTACGTCGATGTGGAGCAGGGCCCTATCAGTGTCAAGATAGTTTTGAATAACTCTTTGTGCACTAGAAAATGATTTTCTAATTGTTTTACCAATATCACGAAGAGTTTTACCTTCATCTCTCAACCTTATAATTAGTTGTCTCGTAACTAAAGGAATTTCTTTATTGGTTGTCATTTTTGTCAAAGAAAGTAGAAATAACAACTGCCAATCAACGTGAAATTTGCTTCGGAAGTCAATGACCTTAAAAATGTAACCTTCTTTGCATTCTCAAGTTTGAAGTTTAAAAATTAGATAAGAAATCCCCCGATTACTTTGCGTTGTACGCAAACTTTATTGGCTTTGATTTCTGGCCAATTATCTTTTAAAAATTAGTGTGCATAAATTATTAGATATGAAAATATTACAGTTGAATAATTTCAAAGTCCCTTATTGAAACTACATATTAAAAAAATAAAACTTTATGAAACTACCCTTTTCGCACTTTAAATTTGGATTTGATATTACTTTTTCTTGATGTACGCAGACTTTATTGACTAACTGTAAGTATCGAGGATTTTTATGGCCTAAACATTTGGCGGCAATTGAAACAAAGAAAAACTGTTTAAAAAATGTTTTTGAAATAGGGCCAAGCTCCACATTGACGTAAAGCAGAAAAATAAAGCAGAAACGTAAAATGGAGGTTTTCCTATGGAAAGTACCTGGATTTTCGGTTTCGGTTGGTTTTCTGCTGATGTGGACCCCGGCCCTTTCTTGCTTTTTTTTTTTTTTTTTTTTCATTTTTTGCAATCTAAATGCAAGGAAGGCGCAGCAAAGTTTTCGAAACAATAAACAAAAAAATCTGGTATGGACCCCACACTACTTCCTTTTACGTGTAAATTTCTTAGTAGTTGCCTTAAGTGTTAAAAAAAGTGCTTGGAGTGAGCAAGGTAACAATTCAAATATTTACTCCCCTAATCTGCCACGAAACAATGCAAAAAATATTTTGCAATGGTTAATTTTCTAAATATTGCTGATTTTAATATCATTCAGTGAATTTTTCGTAAAATATCGCCAATAGCGCCAAGTTGAACCCAAATTCGAAAAATATTTTTTTCGCCAAATTTGTCGCCAACTTGGCGATATGTCGCCAAGTTGGCGTCTAACGGCGACCAAAAGCTTGGCGACATATCGCCAAGTGGTCGCGCCAATTCATATCACTTGAGTCTGCATTGAAATTAACACTGATTTACCCCAAAAAAGGGGTAAAACACCCCCTTGGGAACATTCAAATGCAACCACAAGGGGAGGTGCACAACTAGACCATCCTCAGAGCCTACATACCAAGCTAGAAGCTTCTACGGCATATAGTTTTTGAGTTATGCGACCCACATACGCACACACGTACATACAGACGTCACGAGAAAACTCGTCGTAATTAACTCGGGGGTGGTTGAAAAAAATTTTTCGGCTGCTTATATGTTGCTAGGTACATATACACGTGCTGACAGGTCAAAAAAACTAAGGAATTTTCATTCGGGGGTGAGCAAAATCAAAATTTAGACTCAAATTTGAGTGATTTTTTTTTCGCGATCACAATACTTCCTTTACTACGTAAAAGGAAGTAAAAAGTATGCTCCTTTTTGAATATTTTTGTAAGGTATTATTGCCAAAAATGAAAACAACGATGGTAAATTTCTAGCCTATTTAACATCTTCCACGAAATGAAAATGTCTCGAAATGTTCCACAAAAATAAAAATAAATCTTCAAGTAAATAAAGCAGGCATTCAGCTGAAACTAAAATTTCATTGAAATGGAAAATCATTAAAAAAAAAAAAAAAACAGATACTTGGGTATTAACTCCGCCGCAGCTATAGATTTGGCGTTAAAGCGTTTGAAGCGCAACAAGTAAAGCTGGCGGCATATTGCAAGATTTTGCGTTTTTACCTCCTTTTACGTAGCGAAGGAAGTTTTGTGATAGCAAAAAAAAAAAAATCACTCAAATTTGGGTCTAAATTTTGACTTTGCTCACCCCCGAATGAATGTTCAGTTTTTTTTTTTCGACATGTCAGCACGTGCATGTGTACCTACCAACGTATAAACAGTCGAAAACTTCTTTTTAACCACCTCCGAGTTAATTACGTCGAGTTTTCTCGTGACGTGCGTGTGTATGTATGTGTGTCGCATAACTCAAAAACTATATGCCGTAGAAGCTTCTAGTTTGGTATGTAGGCTCTTAGGAGGGTCTAGTTGTGCACCTCCCCTTGTGGTTGCATTCGAATGTTCCCAAGGGGGTGTTTTACCCCTTTTCTGGGGTAAATCAGTGTTAATTTCAATGCGGACTCAAGTGATATGAATTGGCGCGACCTCTTGGCGATATGTCGCCAAGCTTTTGGTGCCAAGTTGGCGACAAATTTGGCGAAAAAAATATTTTTTAATTTGGGTTCAACTTGGCGCTATTGGCGATATTTTGCGAAAAATTCACTGAATGATGTTAAAATCGGCAAATATTTAAAAAATTAACCATTGTAAAACATTTTTCTGC
This sequence comes from Uloborus plumipes, assembly GCA_038373865.1. Lineage (NCBI taxonomy): Eukaryota > Metazoa > Arthropoda > Arachnida > Araneae > Uloboridae > Uloborus > Uloborus plumipes. The sequence continues at coordinate 33,256 of JAXGGA010008857.1, forward strand.
AGTTTCGTGGAAGATTAGGGGCGAAAATATTTGAATTGTTACCTTGCTCACTCCAAGCACTTTCTTTAACACTTAAGGCAACTACTAAGAAATTTACACGTAAAAGGAAGTAGTGTGGGGTCCATACCAGATTTTTTTCTTTTTGTGGTTACTGTTTCTATGCGCAAGCAATAAGTTATCCTCTCCCCCCCAAAAAACGCCAAATAAACCGTCAAATCTGTAGCTGCGGTGGAGTTAATACGTAAGCACCAAAAAACACAATAGGCATTGTTAAATATGGTAAATTTCGCCAAGCCTGTACGTATTCGCAGTTTCAGAGCTTGTATGCGCCACCTTGCTATGATTTAAGGTATTAGCTAAGAGGTGAAACACAGCAATTTTGCGAGGACAAAGCAGATATCTTTTTTTCTTTGTCAAACTTTGGGTAGAATCCTAGTTTAAGGTCCGGGTTTGGCGATTTTGCTTAAAGTCGCCAAACAATCCAATCATCCAATGCTAATTCTGTGGTTGCCAGATTTATTCATTTATCGCCGGACCTTAAACTAGGATTCCACCAAACTTTGGTTAAATCAGGCTTCAATTTCTCAATATATTTGTTGTACAGAGCTTCTTTAATTCGGGAATTATGGATACAGCGACAGCAGCAGAAATTGTTAAAATTTTACCACGGGCAACGTCGCGGCGGGTAACTCTAGTGATGAATAAAATAGATTTTTTCTTGATATTGCAGACAAACTTTCAATTTTAGGCTGTTTTTCCACTTGCTTGTTCTGCGATTCTAACTTTTCTTTGTGATTATAAAAATATTTTTAAAGGCTTTTCTGTCCACTCTGTTACACCAAGGCTTCACTAGATAGCGTTTTATACAGGCTGCTTCATTACTCAAAACATCAATGGTAAAGATTTGCCCGCTAGAGAGCGCTGAACAACGATCTCCCAAATGTTTGTTTACATTTATTAGCATGTTGTTTCCGCTGTAAAAAGTGACGTTTATCCTATCTTTTAGGGTTAAAAAATATTGATATAGTTAACTGAAGTGGAGTACAGAGTGAATTGATGCCGAAGACCCCCTTAGTACTGCTTTTTAGGGGAAATAAATTCCCTTTTCAGGTAAAGTTGGTCGCAACTCATGATTCAGTCATACGACATTCATTCAGTTTACTTTCTTCGAATTAGCAACATATAGCAATGGCGTTCAATTTTGACATCTCTGCATTAATAAAATATACGCTTTTCTTCGCAGCCGATAAATAAAAATGTAGCAATGAAATAATATTGTTCTATTTACTATTTTGTTTCATTATTGTTGCTCACACGATCTTAATTGCTACGCAAAAGCTCAGATGTTCATTTTGATAGCGTTGACCCATCAGAGCGATAAATGGCGAATCTATTCGTAGAGACATTTCATTTTGATGCCCCAGAATGAAATGTAGAGTAATGAAGCGATGGTGTTCAACGGAAAGACGATTGACAACAAAACATATTAATTTCTTTAGTAAAAACGAAATGAGCATATAGGGTAGACAGACCACTGAATGACCACTTAAGAAAAATTTCATTTTTAAAAAATCGTAGTAATTTTAAATACTGTAATGTTTTGTTCGTGATAGTTTAAATAGTTTTATTGATCTATGTAAATGCGTAAAAAAAATGATGGAACTTGAAAGGTACCGCTTCCGGCTTTTTGGGGTGTTCGAAGGAAAAATGGCGCAAAGACCCAGTGAATGACCACCTCTGACCCAGTGAATGACCACCTTAAATTTTGAGTCAGAAATACTTGAAGTTGGTTTTAGATATTTTCACTTTTGTATATTTTTATATGGCATGTAGTGATCCATTACTTTTAGTGTTTATTTATGTATTACATTTCGGGTTTATTTATTTATTTATTCGAACTTTCTTTTACATCGTAAAGGTAGTATTGTAATCGCGGAAAAACTTCCCCTCAATTTTCGATCTAAAATGCTTTTTTAATCATGCATTAATGAATGCTGGGTACTTACGTATTATCGCAACCAGGCAAAACCGCCAAACTTGGCGACCCTACTTACGGCAACCCTAAATACGTCCGGCAACCCTAAAATGGCCACATTTGGCGATCCTACTTCCGGCAACTCTACGTGTTATACGTGGTTTTTCGTAAAGAATTTTTTTTGCTTACTGGTTAGATGGAATGCTGTGAAATACTTTAACTATGGGTATTTGGGATCTGCCTGCGAGTGAAAAAGATGCTGTTGAATTATTACAGGGATATGGAATTATACAGAACGAACGTACTTGTAAAAATTCACATAAAATGAAACTGTATTTTGGAAAGCAAATCTTCTGGAAATGTAACGTCGAAGAGTGCAACCAACACATTGGCGTGAGAGCCGGAAATTGGTTTGAAGGTAGCCGAATTTCATTCGTGACAGCGGTGCGCTTCATTTACTGTTGGTGTAAAGAGTTAACCTCAATTAAATTTTGTGCAGAAGAGATGGGAATTGCGGACAAAACTGTTATAGATTGGAACAGTTACATGCGGGAGATATGTGCCCTTGAAATGGACGAAAAAGAAAGAAAGCTAATAGGCGGTGAAGGACTCATTGTGGAAATAGACGAAAGTTTATTTGTTAAAAGAAAAAATAACGCTGGGCGTATACTACCACAGCAATGGGTTTTTGGCGGAATTTGCCGAGAAACGAAGGAGACTTTTTTGGTTACTGTGCCTAACAGAAGCGCAGTTACCCTCATGACAAAAATTTGCGAAAATATCGAAGAAGGAAGCACTATTTATTCGGATTGCTGGAAAGGATACCAAACAAGTGAGTTGGAAAATGCTGGATTCCTGCATGGAACTGTCAATCACAAATATAACTTTGTGGATCCCGACACGGGCGTTCACACACAAAATGTAGAGCGCATGTGGGGCTCAGCCAAATGGCGCAACAAAAAACAGAGAGGAACAGCCCGTCATCATCTTGACTCATACCTAATCGAATTTATATGGCGCCAAACTCAAGCGGCTAATGGCGAAAACGGTTTTCAAGCATTGCTAAAAGCAATAGCCAAAATATTTCCGCCGAAAAAATAATTCTACAACTTATTTAAATTTGACACCGGAAGGGTGTAATTGCTAATTTATATTTTACAACAAAATAATATTAAAAACTGTATTAAAAATTATCTGTACTTAATAAATGTACATTTTCTTTCAATTCATACTTTCTTTTGCAAACTTAAAAATCGCGCCAACCCTAGGGCTGTCGTATACGTAGGGTTGCCGTATTATCGTAAATAAGTAGGGTCGCCAAGTTTGGCGGTTTTGCCTTGTTGCGATAATACGTAAGTACCGAATGCTGAGTAGTTTTTTCGGCCTATTTGCACATTCATTTATACCTACGAACGTATGGACAACAGAAAAATACGTGACGGCTTTCTACGTATGTAGGTATGTATTCATGTTTTATGTATGTATCTCGCATAACTCAAAAACTGTGTGGTTTAGAAGATTGAAATTTCGCATGTGAACTTTGAGTGGGGTCTAGTTATGCGCCTAACCTTTTGGTTACATTCGAATGTTCCCAAGGGGGTCTTTTACCCCTGTTTGGGGTAAATATGTTAATTTCAATGCAGAATTAAGTGATGTTGTAATTTAGCAACATTATGCTGATAGATCGCTTTACTTCTGGTCGCCAACTTTCGCCATGTTGGCGACAAAATTGGCAAAAAATGACTTTTTTTTCGAATTTGTTTTTAATTTGGCGCTTTAGGCGATATTGAGTGAAGTATTCACTGAATAATGTTAAAATTGTGGATTTTTAAAAGATGAATACTGCAAAACAGCTCTTGCATTAGTCTGAGACAAAGTGGGGGTTGTAACTGTTTGAAGTGTTTACTTTATCACTCTGTGGCACTATTATATTGTATGTTTGTTCTTCACACACATTCCATGCAGTTTTATGCAATTTTAGATCACAGACGCTAATAAAATTACATCAATTTTCTTTACATTTGAAAGAACTACTCTCCACGTTTACCATTTCTTTATATGTGCTGGAAAATGTCTAAAAGGCTACGTACAAAAGTTATTTGACCTCGTGACCCTGTCATCAAAATATTTTTTTGTAAAAACTGAGTGTATGTATGTATCAATCTACGTTTTTCTTACTTCTCCCGAAAGCCAGTGAACTGAACATCGAACCAGGTATCGAAAGATTCGTAATTTTTAAGTTCATATGTTTGGTTACTTTACATAATTGTCCGAATTTATTAAGCAGTGCTTTTCATTAAAATGTAAATTCTTAAGCTCGTCTGCGTGGGCAAGAGCAAATTCGAATGGCAGAAACAAAGGGAGAATTTGGCACAGTGCTAAATTCTCTCTCTGGTTCTTCCCCTCCAAAACCAAGCTTTCTCTAATTCTCAACCCATCTCTTTGTCAAAAATTTTCAACACAAAAGTAGCTTGTAGACGGGAATGTCAAGCACGGAAAGCGAATAGCTTAGGTATTTTTTTGACACTCGGTCCGAGGGAAAACGTCAATCTCAAAAAAGGCTCTTAGCGAGCCTCTTCTAATATAAAATGCATCGGTTCAAGAGGCCACCATGCTGATCACCGTGAAGCCCCCGAAATACATTGTTGAGAATGAAATTGTTCCAGTCGTGTGCTTCACTGAAAACCCGAAGTACGCAGCCGAAGGCGGTGTGTGTTGCGAAAGCAGCACTTTCACTGGCAGCGCCCTCTCCCGGACGGGCGAGAAGGCTCGCCAGTACGAAACTGGATTTCGAAGAGAGAGGACCTCGAGTCCCAGAACATTAACTAATTTTTAGTGGTGTGTGAATTTAGATGTTTGTGTTTAAATGTTTTTATGTTTTGTGACATTAAAAGTTTTAGTGTTAAAGCCTAACTCATTCTGGATTTACTCAACATATGTGAGACTTTCGATATAACGTCCCTGCCGTCCCGGAAAAGACAACTACAAGGACGTTGAAGATAATTGCAAGTAGGCGTCATCTGTAGTTTTATCTGCCACGTATACGTGCCTTTCTTAGGTTACGCAAAATTATTTGGCATCCCTGCCGCGATTGCAAGGGTTTGAACGTATGATATATTTGCATTATTGGAATATCATATTGTGAATTTTGATATTGTTTGCTGCGTAACAACATTTAAAGAAATCGACGGACCATTTTATATTTAATAAGTTTTATTTGAGCACTTAACTCACACACAACCACCATTTCCTCGTTTCTTCAATTAAAATCAAAATCAAATTCTGAAAAGAATAGAATAAAGTTGCTATGGCAACCGTTGCAGGCAGCTGCGTCTTTTGAGTTGAGTTGTTCTTAACATTTTCTGCGTCTTTTGAGTTGAGTTGTTCTTACCAGATATGATTATATGATACATTTTGCATAATAATTTCAATATCATATTGCAAGTAAAATTAATAAGCGGCTGCAAGATGAATGAAAACACAACATTAAATTTAACTGAAAGCATTCAACACATTGAAGTACTAAAAAGAAAAAGAACTACCTTACAGGCTTCAGTTACTAAACTCTTAAATAAGATTGAAACAGAAATTAAGGAAACCGACGTAACTGAAGATAGCGAAATAGAACTTTTATTAGAACAGTTAAATGACAAATTTGAATCGCTTAGACTGGTAGATTTGAGTTTGGAGTCGCGATGGTCTTCTACGGAAGCAAATAAGGAGCTTGAATCAGCGGAAGAATATCGAGAAAAAATAATAACATGCAGATTCAAAGCAAAGAAACATCTTAATGCGAGTAGGTCAGCTGTGCAGTCTAAACATAGCGCAGAATTTAGCGAACAGTCCTTTGCTAGCGAAAATATTCGTAAACAAGATTTAACTTTTTCGCCAACATACGTGAAACTTCCGCGGCTTACTATTGAAACTTTTGATGGCGACATTTGTAAATGGCCAGAATTTTGGTCAAGATTTAAAACTGCTGTCCATGAAAATTATAATCTGTCAAATATCGAGAAGTTTTCCTATTTAAAGTCATATTTGTGCAAAGATGCGGAATTAGCCATTTCTGGTTTATCGATAACGGAAGAAAATTATTCTAAATCTATCTCAATATTGGAATCGCGTTTTGGAAAGAAAGAAATGATTATCGATAAACACATGGCGAATTTACTTAATTTAGAAAGCTGCAGAAATTCTAGAAATGTTGTAGCTTTAAGAAAATTGTATGATAAATGTCAAGTTGAAATAAACGCATTACAAAGTTTAGGAATTGAGCCAGATAACTACGGAACATTACTGTTTCCCATATTAATTCGAAGTATTCCAGGCGATTTGGCCTTGGACTTTAACAAAAACCACGATACCCAAGAGAATAAAATAACCGATTTAATTAACTTTCTTAAGAGGGAAGTAGAATCTCGCGAACGCACTATGTTCATGACTCAGCCAAATGAAAACAAAACTGTTGGCGAATTTTCACGGCCATATGATAACTCTTTTCCCCCTCGCGCAAATGAAGGCGCCAGCAGAAAAAGATCCGAAACAAAAAGGAAAGAAATCGCGGCAGCCTCGGATTTATTCGTTAGGGGAGGGGAGGAAAATGAATGTAAAATATGTTGTGCATTTTGTGATGAATCATCTCATAGAAGTCAGAACTGTGATTACGCTCGAACATTAAGGAATGAAGAAAAAATATCGCTATTGCGAAAAAAAGGGGTTTGTTTCCGATGCTTAGGAAATAAAAAACACTTGCAAAGGTTTTGCAAATCGAAAATCATTTGTTCTTTTTGCGGTCAGAACCATGTTTCGATAATGTGCAACAGAGATAAGGTCTTTGAAAATGGAAACAAGCAGAAATTCGTAAACGAAAATGAAAATAAGAATAGTGTTTTAACTAATAAAGCAAATTATTCGGAGGTACAATTGCAAACTTTAATTGTGTCTGTTGTTGGAAGAGGTATGAAGGTTTCGCATTTGCGTGCCATCGCGAACACCGGCTCTTCCAATTCATACCTTTCGCAGTATGCAGCGGGAAAAATTAAAACCAGAAAGAATAAGAACGGAAAAAATTAAGCACGGTCTTTTCGGAGGTACTGTGGGTTCGGAATATCATAATAGGTACAAATTAAAACTAATTAGTCCAGATAAAAAGTTTAGCTGTGAAATTGAAGCATTAGATGAAAAGAAAATTTGCGCTTCTATTCCGAAAGTTAAAAATACGGTATGGATTAAAGAATTAGAAAATAAAGGGATTTACATAAACGATGTTGCTGGGAAAAAGAATTTATGGTTTTTTTGACAAGGATCCCGAAGAAATACATTTATTGCTTGGAGCTGATGTATTAGGAAAGTTGTTTACAGGAAAAATTGAGCGTTTTCCCGAAACTGATGTGATAGCCATCGAGACGAAGCTGGGTTGGACTTTAATGGGTAAAATGTATAATGAAGAAATTAATGCAGAAAAATCATTGTCTGTTTTGTCTTTATCTATGCATGTTTCCGACTCTAAATTGGAAGATTTGTGGCGTTTAGATGCGCTAGGAATTTCTGCTCGCGAAGAAAACATAACCTAAAGTATGTTGGAAGAAGAAACTAAAAATCATTTTGTTAGTACCTTAAAGAGAGATAAGACGGGCAGCAGGGCCGTGCTTAGGGGGTGGCAAACTGTGCCGCCGCACAGGGCCGCTAAAATATGTTGAAATTTAGGGCCGTTAAAATAATATAAGAGAGTAAAATATTTTCGTGTGTGCGTGGGGGAAAAAGAACTTTTTTCTTCAAGCCATTTTCTTGCTTTCAAAATGTATAAAATACAAACGGCTCTATGGCCAATTCTTCAACAGAGACAAATTCATTTTTTGGCATATTTCAGCAAATATAAGTCTTGTTTTCTGTTTCTACTCAGCGATATGACATTCTGAAGTGGTAGGTTAAAAAATTTATTGCTAAGCCTTTATCTGACTCGTAATGGCAATACCAAGTAGGAAGTATCAAAGCTAGTAGATTTCGTATTGGCGCATATTCATGATGAAATAGTTGAAATATTGGAAATTGCAACTGAGTCAAAATGTGTAATTGAAGCAACAGCTCTTTGCAAGGGGTATTAAAATTTTCAAATTTCTCGCCTCTAAATTTACATGATACGATTTGCTGTTCAAATTAATTTCGTTAACAAAGCAGTGCAAAAATCTACTATGAACTTAACTACTACTAATATGCTCAGTTAATAGAGAAAATGCTTAATTTTTTAACAAAGTTCAGAGAAACTGACTTTGAAATTCTCAAGGGCGAATCTAGAAGTTTCTCAAGGGAGTAGCAAATTTTTTTAATCATTTTTTTATTTTTTTACGTACCCAGAGGCGGATCAAGTGAAGTGGGGGCCCCAAGCGGTAAAAGTTTTGGGGGCCCCCTCCACCTCACTTTAAAAAAGGGGGGAGAAAAAATCCCCCCCCCCCCCCGAGAAAAAAAAACCAATACAGTTTACCCATATTTTTTATTTACATACCTCATATAAATTTTCGTCTAGATTTAATTGCAGCAAAATCATTAATTATGTTTTCTGTGTCGACGTGGTTTAACAGTTCCTGTTCAATATACAGTATGACTAAGTTGTTAAGCCTCTCTTCTCCCATTTTAATACGTAAATAATTTTTTACTCTTTTTAAAAGAGAAAACAATCTTTCATCTGATGCATTTGACATAGGTATTGCTAAAAATATTTTGAAAAGTGTCTCCATGTTCGGAAATGTGCAAGACATCCCTGTAGCAGCTTGATAAATTATGACAACGCGAGACTTAAATTGTCTGAATTTTCAGATGTTCTTTTGAATGAGTCCTCATTTTCTTTCAGAAACATAACAAAATGGTTACCTAAAAACACCTATTGGTATATATTAGTCCCCGGCTGCAAAAAAGCTCGTTCGTTTAGCTACAGGTTGCAGTTATATCTAAAACCAGTGCATACGAATTTTAGATTCTAGGAGAATTTCGGGGCCCCATGGCGCATCACGGGGCGATGGGGCCCCACGCTGCCGCTTAGTCCGCGTACCGTTAGACCCGCCTCTGTACGTACCCTTTGCTACATACCATGGTTTACATATGTTAAATACAAAATTTCCAGTCCTTAGTTTCGAAACACCTCCGGAGTGTAACCTGAATCCCCCCTTTTCCTGATAGCATCGAAGTCATCTAAATTTACGTTTTTTTTTTTTTTTTTTTTTTTTGAACTTCAATACCGAAAAATTGTGGGGAGAGAATTTTTGGGGTTCTGTCTCCCAACTTCTATTCTCCTGACATCATCAGAGATTGTCTAAAAATTGCGTTTCTTTTTGGAATTTTAATTTCAAAACGTCTTCCGGGAAGAGTTTCGAACAAAACATCTGTCCCAAATGTCATCAAAGACTGTATGAAATTGCTCCCCTTTCCTTTCCTTTTTGAAGCATTTCCAGAGAGAGGAGCCCTCACCCCAACGAAACCAACGAAAACATAATCAAAGATCGCCTAAAATTCCATTTTTTAAGATTCAGTATCGAAAAGTTTCAGATGTAGTAACCTTCACTTCAAGGGAAGGATTGCTCTCATTTTGGTTCAATCCTGAAGTTCTAAAATTTCAGCGAAAGATTTAGCTCTCAATTTGGAAATGAATACTAATGAAATTTTTTTTCCTCCTGTGCCATCTCTTCGTGGAAAGAGTGTTAAACAAACAGTTTTCTTCGAGTCAAATGGTGAACTAATAGACGATCCGGAAAGAAATTATTTCATACATTTTTTTAATACTCTTCTTGATAGAGCTATTATGTCCACTGAGGAGCGTTTTCAACAAATAAAAAAATTCAACAAGAAATTTGGACTTCTTTGCAAATATTCCAGCATTAAAAGCTTTGGAAAAGCATGACTTCATAACCAATTGCAATAACTTGCCGTTGGAGATAGACAATGTGAATAGGGATGCACCGATTAATCGGCCATAATCGGCCACTTAGCCGATTATTCAAAATCGTGCCGAATAATCGGCGGAAAAAATATTTTCTAATATTATTTTTAAAAGTATACTTTCACTGTGAAACTATGATGAATAATTTTATGAATAATAATAATAATTATCACAGTTGATATAAAGTTTTTAATAAATTAATCTTCTTATTTTAAATAAATGTACACATAGACAATGTTGCAACATTTTTCATGTGTCAGTATTTTTCTTTTTTGCACAGTGCTTTTAGATAACCTCTAATTTTCACAAGGAATAAAAGTCTTGAGTTAAATAGCTACTAATATTGAACTATTTCAATTAAATGCACTCCTAAATTAGAGTGCTCACCACAAAACTGTCCCCCTTTTTTTTTTAAATTTTTATGTCAAGTAACATGGTTAACAATGTGTTAATATAATATAATTGACAATAATATGGAAATTGGTTTTAAGAAATAGGATAAAATTTTGAAATTATTTTTGAGAAATTAGGAAAATGGAAAAATTAATAAATAGTATATATTTCCTCTCATAAATAGATTACTATTTCTAAAATAACAATTGTAATATTGTAAACGAAAGAAAAAAGCAGTGATGGCGAAATTGGTAGTATTAAAAAAATCATCCTGATCATTAATCGGCTTGACCGATTAATCAGCCGATTATCAACAGCCGATTAATCGGTAATCGGTAATCGGCCAATTTGCTTATCGGTGCATCCCTAAATGTGAATGGAACTGATTTATACACAGAATCAAAGTTCTTATAAAATTAATTTCAGAAACTTTAATTTCAATACTAGATACACTTAAATATTTGTTTGGGAAGTTTCCAAAATGCTTCACTAAATGTTATCATTGCTTTACGAATTTTACTAACTTCCAGTTACAGTTGTAGGCAGAACCTTCATTCTAAGAGCTTAAATTAATTAAAGCGTATTTAAGATCAATTGTGACTAATGCCAGTCTTAGGGCTCTAGCACTAACATCGATTGAAAATGATTTATGTATTTCTTTAGATTTTTCAGAATTTTTTTTAGATTTTTTTTTTCCTCTGTTTTTTTTTTTTTTTTGTCTTTCTTTTTTCAAAAACAATGTTTGTTTCTGGTAATTTTTGTGATTCCTAAGTCTTTATTTTTTTACTGTAGTTATTGCAAACATACAGTGAACTCTCACTTATGCGCCGGCCCAAGGGACCAACAGAAAAAGGCGCATAAGTGAGAGAGACGCATAAGTGAACAAGCCTATTTAAAAGTCTAAAATGCAACATAAGTTCTAATGAGAGCATGAATAAGAATGTTTCTATAGAAAATGGTCATATTACTACGGTTTGGCAACTACTGAAACCTAATTGCAATGATAAGGAGAAAACAAAAATTGTAGCATACCTAATCACAAACTGGTCCTTTTAAAACGATCCATAATAGATAATTGTCCCTCTCCGAACTCTAGTTCATGTGGAAAAAATGCCTTCCGTGAGCAATAAAAGCGAAAGATTAAAGAGGAAAGTGAAGAAACATGCTTATTTTTCAAGAAAATAAATTAAATTGTTCACATTTTTCGAAAAATTCGGCGCATAAGTGAAATATTTATCTTTAGAGCGACGCATAAACGAATGAAATTATCATTATTTTACTATGGAATGTGCTGGGACCACTAAAAATCGTCGTATAAGTGAAAAAGGCGCATAAATGAGGCGGTGTATAAGTGAGAGTTCACTGTATAGCAATTTTATAATAAACTGTTAAAACAATTAGCTATTCTTATGTGCTGGGATTGTTGCGGTTTGAAATGTGTGTTTCAGGAGGGAATAAATAAATAACAAAAATGATTATTTATCGACTGTTGAAACAAATTTCGCACAGGGCCGCTAAGATTCTAAGCACGCCCCTGACGGGCAGGTACGAAGTGGCCTTGCCTTGGGTAGTTGATAGTTCCCTTTTGCAAAGTAATCGAAGCATAGCAGAGAAATGTCTCATAAAGACAGAGAAAAAATTGACACAAAGAAGAGGGAAGATTATCAAAACATTTTTAATTTTTGGGAATCGGAAGATATAATTGAAACTATGAAGGACAAAAAAGAGTTGGGTGTGCATTATTTGCCTCACCGGCCAGTGGTCAAGGAAAGCAGTCAAACCACGAAAATTCGTCCGGTGTTCAATGCGTCGGCTCACATTAGAGACCATCCATCTCTTAACGATTATTTAGCCAAAGGGCCAAACTTAATTGAAATAATACCCACTATATTGAACCGATTTCGAAAATATCGTGTAGGGGTATCGTCAGACATTGAAAAAGCATTCCTGCAGATTAGAGTAACAGAAGAAGATCGTGACTTTTTGAGATTTTTGTGGTACGATGATGAACACAATCTGAAAGTTTTCCGTCACCGGTGTGTAGTCTTTGGTCTTACGTCTTCCCCCTTTTTGTTGGCTTCGACCCTGGATTATCACTTAAGTAATGTTCCAGACCTTTTTTGGAAACCGCAGAAATGCTCAAAAGTTCCTTTAATATCGGTAATTCCTTAGTTAGTCTTAATTGTGTTAATGAGGCTGAAAAATTCATTGAAGAATCCAAATCTATTTTGTCTTCTGGACATTTTAACTTAAGATGTTGGAAATCTAACGTAGCTAATTCTATGACTGAAGAAGTGATAGATGAAGATAAGGAAATACCATTGTTGGGCTTAATATGGAACTTGGAAGATGACTATTTAACTTGTAAAGTAGAAAACAAATGCAAAATAAATGACCCTATTACAGAAAGAAAAGTGCTATCCATAACTCAAAAGATTTTCGACCCGATCGGATTCACCGCTCCGGTAACTTTAGTACCGAAATTGATTCTCCAGGAAACTTGGATCCAGAAAATAAAGTGGGATGAAGTTCTCCCAATACCTTTGCAGAAAAGATTCCAAGTTTGGATGAAACAATTGTATTTGCTAACTGAAATCAAGGTACCTAGATGGATAAATATCACTCGAGAAAATGAAGAGAGTTTAACGCTCCATGTATTCTCGGATGCTAGCAAAAATGCTTATGCAACATGTGTCTACATGCGAAGTGAGACGTCATCCGGCCCAAAAGTCCAGCTGGTGAACGCAAGAAGTCGAGTGGCTCCTATTAAAGAAATGACAATTCCACGTCTGGAGTTACTTTCGTGCTTGATAGGTGCAAGACTCGCAGAAACTGTCAAGGCTGATTTACAACTGACTTGTTCGATTATTTACTGGAGTGATTCAACGACAGCTCTAGGGTGGATCAGAAGAGATCAGGCGTGGGGAACTTTTGTGCATAATCGAGTTCAAGAAATCAGAACTTTGACAGACATCTCTGACTGGCGACATGTACCTGGAAATTTAAATATTGCAGACCTTCCAAGTAGAGGATGCTCCTACGAGCAGTTACTGAAATCGAAATGGTGGGAGGGACCATCTTGGTTATACTTACCTGAAACTGAATGGCCTCGATCCGAAGAACCACCAGATGAAGAATTACTGAACAAAGAAAAACGGAAAACGATTGTAACACTTATGGACACAGAAAACAAGTCCGGTTGGTACTATAGGTATTTTTCTTCCGTCAAGAAAATAATTCGAATGATTGCCTGGATATTCCGATTTTACAGAAACGCAAGTAAATTGGAAAAGAACAAATCCCCAAATCTTTCAGTCTTTGAGATAGAAAAAGCTGAAAAGGCACTTTATCGGTTGATCCAAGAAGATTCCTTTACGGAGATTACAGACCCAAGCATTCGCACTTTAAGACCTATAGAAGATGATGATGGACTTTTGAGAGCGAAGTCAAACGTAGCTCAACGAGAGGACAAAGTAGACTTTTGCTACCCTATCATACTGCCTTCGAATCATCCTGTAGTGCAACATTTAATTTTTGAGAAGCATATAGAAATGCATCATGTTGGAGTTACAGTGCTAATGGCTGAACTAAGAGAAACTTTGTGGATTTTAAAGTCCAGGAAAACAATTCGCAACGTCATACGAAAATGCATAAAGTGTCAAAGATTTGATCGCCCTAATTTGGAAGTGGAACCAGGGGTTCCACCCGAAGACCGAGTTCGAGAGGCGGCCGTGTTTGAGGTCACTGGGTGTGATTTCGCGGGACCTCTCTATCTCAAGGATGGCTCCAAAGCGTGGATAGTTCTATTTACATGTGAGCGATTCCATACCAAATCACCGAATGGGGGTCGCACGACCGACTCGGATTTTTTTTTAATTTGGTACACAGATTGATGGTATAGAGGTATGAAAAAGCCCAAAAGGAAAGTTACCTGCTCCACTTATTTTCTGAGATACATGACCTCAAAGTTTGTCCGCCACGTCAAAATACTAAAAAAGTGATGTTATTTAATCATTTTTTATAAAAAATCGTACTCATGCAAAATAAAAGTGTTAGATATCTATGGAAACTAGTTACTCCAAGCATTCTGGAAAAAAATACTAGAACGTTCATAATGAAAATTGCCAAGGTACAGGGCTCTTTGAAGTTGTCACCACAAAAACTTGATTTTGCAAATTTTGCTAAAATTCAGGCATTTATTACAAAAAAAGGCAAACAAAACCAAAGATTTTCTCACTTTCTGGTAGTGTACAGGTCCTCCCTGTAAATTGCTACGCAATAAATTTTTTGGGTTTCTCACTCCTTCTTGGAAATATTTTAGCTTAAAGATAAGCCGTAAGGCAAAAAATGCGTTTTTGGCCATCTTGGCAGCCATTTTTCTCATAAAGGGGGAGCAGTAGAAACTTTAATTTTTTTTTAAAACAAGCCACTGATATGTTAGCTATTCACATTAAAAGAGTTTACTTTTGGTTATTTCCTCCATTAAGAGATATCCTGCTGACAGTATATGCATGTTTTTCACGACAACCATATGCTTTTGTTCCCCCTCTCATGGACTTAAATTTAATTAAACCAAAAAATAATGATATATTTATTATTAGCTGTATTATCTACCCAATATGTCATGAAATTTAATTTATTAAATCATTGAACAATAAATTAGATAATTGATGAAAACAAGAAAAAGTATTTCTCTGATGCCTGAGCATTATGCATTCATAATTATAAAGCACTAAATACTTTCTTGAGAAATTAATTAACATAAATGAGCTCTAAATATTTATATTATAAGCAATACCCAATCTTGTGATTGGGATACTCCTGTTTTTAATTGAAGAATTTCTTGAATATCACATGAATATCAGGGAAATAAATGAGGTCTTTTTGTTTGATGTAGGATATTTTATGACAAATTTCATTTGATGGGCTACTAACTGAGCATGGTGATAAAGAGCTATTAATTTCAGCATCGAATTCCATTTTACCTTATTAACAGTTAAATATTTACAAAATAATTAAATAAATAATTTAATATAAAGCCATGCTTGAAGAATTAAAATTAGTGCAACTAATTTATTCCCATACTGATCTTTACAAAATTGACATGCGTTGAGCACTGATAAGAACAGACAAGAAAAAGTTTACTCACTAAAATATTAGTTCACAGATACTATAAAGCATACATTCTATTTTCCACAAAATAATACTGCAACAAAGAGCAAGGGTATCCTCCTGTTTATAGCCATCAATCAGGAACATCCAATCACAAGATTGGGTATTGCCTATGAGATAAATATTCGCAGCTCCTTTATTTTAATTGATTTTTCAAGAAATTCTTTAGTACCTACCCCTTTATACCCTTGTTCTTTGTTGCAGTATTATTTTGTAGAAAATAGAATGTACGCTTTATAGTATCTGTGAACTAGTATTTTAGTGAGTAAACTTATTCTTATCAGTTCTTATCAATGCTCAACACATGTCAGTTTTGTAAAGATCAGTATGGGAATAAATTAGTTGCACTAATTTTAATTCTTCAAGCATGGCTTTATATTAAATTATTTATTTAATTATTTTATAAATATTTAACTGTTAATAAGGTAAAATGGAATTCGATGCTGAAATTAATAGTTCTTTATCACCATGCTCAGTTAGTAGCCCATCAAATGAAATTTGTCATAAATATCCTACATCAAACGAAAAGACCTCATTTATTTTCCTGATATTCATGTGATATTCAAGAAATTCTTCAATTAAAAACAGGAGTATCCCAATCACAATATTGGGTATTGCTTATAATATAAATATTTAGAACTCATTTATGTTAATTAATTTCTCAAGAAAGTATTTAGTGCTTTATAATTATGAATGCATAATGCTCAGGCATCAGAGAAATACTTTTTCTTGTTTTCATCAATTATCTAATTTATTGTTCAATGATTTAATAAATTAAATTTCATGACATATTGGGTAGATAATACAGCTAATAATAAATATATCATTATTTTTTGGTTTAATTAAATTTAAGTCCATGAGAGGGGGAACAAAAGCATATGGTCGTCGTGAAAAACATGCATATACTGTCAGCAGGATATCTCTTAATGGAGGAAATAACCAAAAGTAAACTCTTTTCCTGTGAATAGCTAACATATCAGTGGCTTGTTTTAAAAAAAAATTAAAGTTTCTACTGCTCCCCCTTTATGAGAAAAATGGCTGCCAAGATGGCCAAAAACGCATTTTTTGCCTTACGGCTTATCTTTAAGCTAAAATATTTCCAAGAAGGAGTGAGAAACCCAAAAAATTTATTGCGTAGCAATTTACAGGGAGGACCTGTACACTACCAGAAAGTGAGAAAACCTTTGGTTTTGTTTGCCTTTTTTTGTAATAAATGCCTGAATTTTAGCAAAATCTGCAAAATCAAGTTTTTGTGGTGACAACTTCAAAGAGCCCTGTACCTTGGCAATTTTCATTATGAACGTTCTAGTATTTTTTTTTTCAGAATGCCTGGAGTAACTAGTTTTCATAGATATCTAACACTTTTATTTTGCATGAGTACGATTTTTTTATAAAAAATGATTAAATAACATCACTTTTTTAGTATTTTGACGTGGCGGACAAACTTTGAGGGCATGTATCTCAGAAAATAAGTCGAGCAGGTAACTTTCCTTTTGGGCTTTTTCATACCTCTATACCATCAATCTGTGTACCAAATTAAAAAAAAAATCCGAGTCGGTCGTGCGACCAACTTTTTTTTTTTTCGGTGATTTGGTATGGAATCGCTCATGTGCCATTTACCGCGCCATACACCTTGAACTGGTTACATCATTGTCAACAGAAGCATTTATGCAGTCTTTTCGCAGATTTATCTCGCGAAGAGGGAGGCCATATGTTGTTTATTCAGACAATGGCTCAAACTTTATAGGGACACGTAGTGTTCTCTCAAGGATAGACTGGAATACAATTGCTGCAAAAGCAGCTGTTCAGAAAATATGCTGGAAGCTCAATCCTCCTTCCGCGCCGTGGTGGGGCGGATGGTGGGAGAGGCTCGTAAGAATGGTGAAACAACTTCTAAGGAGAAGTTTAGGATGCGCATCTTTGAATTACGAAGAACTCGCTACTATTTTATGCGATTGTGAGCAGATCATAAATTCACGTCCAATCACCTACGTCTCCGAAGATATTGATGATCCCAAACCGCTGACTCCTCTTATGTTACTCTCTCCCTCCAAGAATTACCTTCGTCCGGAGTACCCGACCTTGATGAGGTGGATTCCAAACAGCTAGGCCGTAGAGCGAAATACAGACAACGTCTACGAGGAGACCTGAGAGTTAGATTTCGTAGTGAATATCTAGGTCAGTTGAGGCAGTACGCCTTGAAAAAATCCAAAGGCGAACAGCTGAGGGTAGGAGACGTAGTGCTCGTGGAGGATAATAACAAGAAACGAATTAACTGGCCTTTAGCTAAAGTTGTGGACATATTTCCAGGACAAGACGGCATAGTGAGACTTGCAAAAGTCAAGACAGAGAGCCTGCTTCTCCGACCGGTACAAAGACTACCCCCTTGAAGTGAGCAGCCCTAGTACAACCAACTTGTTGAGTTCGACAATAGACAGAACTCAAGGTGGGAGAGTGTTGCGAAAGCAGCACTTTCTCATATTCACTGGCAGCGCCCTCTCCCGGACGGGCGAGAAGGCTCGCCAGTATGAAACTGGATTTCGAAAGAGAGGACCTCTAGTCCCAGAATATTAATTAATTTTTAGTGGTGTGTGAATTTAGATGTTTGTGTTTAAATGTTTTTATGTTTTGTGAGTGTAGTGTTTTGTGACATTAAAAGTTTTAGTGTTAAAGCCTAACTCAGTCGGGATTTATTCAACATATGTGAGAGTTTCGATATAAGGTCCCTGCCGTCCCGGAAAAGACAACTACAAGGACGTTGGAGATAATTGCAGGTAGGCAACTCATCTGTATTTTATCTGCTGCGTATGCGTGCCTTTCTTAGGTTACGCAAAAATGAAAGCACTTGGAGGAGCAGCTAGATTTTCTCCGAACTAAAAAACAATGCTTGGAGGAAGGCATAAAAAGTACGGGCAAATCTTGCAATGCTCTTGCGGATGAAGTAAAGCGGAAAAAAGATATTTCACTCTTTCTAAAGTTAAATTCACTAATAAAGCAAATTACAGAAAGGAACTCGGAACTTAAATCCTCAGACAAAAGTATTAATGAAAAGCGTGAAGCATTGAAGAAGTGCGAGTAACTGAACCGCTAACCCTAGTTCAACTTTTAAGTGTTTAAATATTTTTGAAAGTTGTGGTAATATTTGCTACCTTAAATTACTTTTGATATTTACATGTTCAATCTCATGATGGAAGCAAAAATTGTGCATTAATATTTTTGAATTGATTTATTTACTGTCAGCTGCTACTTCAAAGAATTTAATTTGAACTAATATACTCGCAATTGTTTCAATGTGTTTTCAATTTTTCTTCAAATATTTTTACCTTTTTACTCAACTTTTCTGCAGACTTAATAATTTTACCGATCTCCGACCCCCGACTCTATCACTTGTGATAACTCTCCCATTGACGACGTCCCTGGGGCTGACCTCTACTTCAATCAGCTCTTTTCTCACTTTGGATATTCCGACGGACAAGTATTCTTGGAAATCGAAAATTGTAAAGACGTCGAAACATTGAAAGCAATGGTGCTCACTCTCGCTAGGATGCGGAACGAGGTCCCAGCAGCGCTATACACGACTCCTGACTGTGCAGCTCACCAACAATCTGGTATTTGGACAAGAAAGGCTCATCACAATACTCAAGGAGAAATTAAAGATGGACCAACCTCCAGATCTACCGATGCAAGCACCTCTAAACCTACCTTCGCAGTAGCTGCAACAAAGAAATTACCTCCCGTACGACGCCCTACGATTTCTATCGTCGGGGTCGATAAGCCTACAGCTCTCCTAAATGCGATCCAAACCAAAATATCATCTAAGATCCTAGCCACTGTCATCCGGGATACAATCATGATTAAGCCCTTTTCTGATGAATTTAAAAAAGTCAAGGCCTACCTGGATGATAAGAAGCATCCTAACTACACTGACCGCCTAGAGGAAGAAAGACTCATAAAGACGGTCATCCGGGGTCTCTCGATTGACTTCCCGAAAGAGAATATTGGGAATGATCTTCAGGAGCTAGAGTTTTCCATCTACAACGTCGTACAGTTCACCCGAGGTAAAGCTCAAGACTTTCCCCTCCCCCTCTTAATGGTCTTCCCTGCCAAGGACTCTCAAGAATGCAGAAATAACACAGATCTCTGCTTTTCGAGTAAGGATTGAACAGCCCAGAAGCAAGGAGATCTCAATGATCCAGTGCTATCGGCGCCAACGTTACTGGCACAAAGCGTACCACTTCACTCTCCCCACAGCATGTTTTAGATGTGTTGAAGCACATGACAGCAGATCATGCCTCACTTCTAAAGATGCCAAGTTTTCATGCCATCATGGAAAATTTTTACAGGTACTCTGGTACAAAGAGAATTTTTGAAATTTAGTTTACAACTGCTGGTGTGGAATAGAATATTGCTGAACCCAGTGGAGAAGATAAGGGGAATAACAATAAAGGGAAAAAAACAACCATGAGGATCATATCAACATATTGCAATAATGAAGTTGTTGTGAAATGGAACGACAATACAGCTAAAAGCAATAAAGTATGCATGAAACTATGTGAATCAGAGCACTGAGAGAAAGAAAAATTTTGCCACTATGTCACTGCCATTGAAAATTTATAACAAGCATATGGGAGGGATAGGCGCTTACAGGGCAAGGAGTCGGTCACATTTCTCACCTTTTGAAATTTTGGTTAATTTTTGTCACCTTTCAAAACCTTTCTTAAAATGTGTTTAAGAAAAATCTATTTTTGATAAATAAAATTTTTGAAAGGTATGAATATTCTTTTCCTTACCTGAAAATAAATGGAATTATGCAAAAAAAAAAGCAAAAATCTGGCATTTAACCAAGTAATATTTCAGAAATTCCCCAAGAAAAACATATGAACACTTTTATTCATATGAAATAATATCTTCAGTTTTATACTTCAACATTATTTTTTACTTTTTCACTCATTTTCTGCTCTCAATACTTTTTAGTGAACATTTATGCTTTGTATTTACAGAGAAACAAGAAAAAGAAGGCCAATGATTTTACAATGAGCTATTAAAAATATGAAAGAAATAAAATATGTTCATTAAATACATTGTCATTATCTTTACTTTATAATTTCAGGGGTTAATGTAATTGATTTTAAAGAAAATTTTTTGAACATAACAGAGTTTACACTGAAAGTTTTTTGAAAATATATTCTAAAATGGTTTATTTTGTTACTTCCAGTCCCATCATATTCATGTTCGGTATTTAAGTCTTTTAAAATAGTATGTAGGTTATTTTGGTAAAAGTCAGAAAATAGGATAATCGTTTTCTGCTTTTTGATTTCTTAACAAATTAATTTTGACCACCTTTTATCTACTTTTTTGTCACCTTTCTCATCAAGAAGTAACCATCAGCAGTCCTCGCCCTGCACTTAGATTAAGCCATTGTAAATACTGCAGGGCTGCCAACCTTATTAGGGAGCTATGTGTAGTCAGAAGGAAAAAATAGTGTAGTTTCCAGTGCTTAAGTGTAGTCTAGCACGGTTCAAAAATACCCCCCCCCCTCCCAACCATGATACGCCGATATGCTTAAATCTGTTAATTACACAAAACAATTTCAAAACAAATCCCAATTTCAAACAAATTATTTGCATAAAACAATTGCAGGAAAATAATATTTCATTTTTAAAAATTATTAATAGATAATGTTAATTATACTGTTCTGCAGTTCTGAGTTTTTTTAAAAACAAGTCAAACTGAAGATTAGTCAAATGACAGCAAATTCACAGAAAAACTTTGCAAACAAATTTCCAAAAGAAATTTTTCATCCC
>JAXGGA010008858.1:0-54527 GCA_038373865.1 Uloborus plumipes
GTTGTGGTCAAATCATATGTTTGTTTATATTAGTTAATTCGTGTATCTTGGAGAAAAGTAGATTCACCAAACCAGATTGTCATGCCATCTACGCTCCTGTCAAACTGTGTGCGTGGGGGGGGGGGGTTGTCTCGCGTCTTCACCTTCAACAGTCATTCTATCCTCCCTCTAGTTTAATAGGCAGGATACAGAATTTTAGAAACATTTGATAATGCTATACTACAATGCAACCTTTCTTGGCAAAAACATCGTGACGTTTGCGTGACGTTAGCCTATGAAAAACGAGCTAGATGAAACGTCATAGCCTATTTGGCGAATTAGAGGAGATCGCTGACTGCTTGTGAGCTCTTATTGGCTCCACCCGTAGTGACGTCACTGCCAAGTTAAGTTGCATTTTAGTATAGAACTTATTATGACAAAATTTAAGAAAATTTTTCGCAATCCTACATTGAGACAAAACTATTATAGTAGGGGAATGTGGAGCAAAGTGAAATAGCGGGCCAAAGTGAAATGATAAAATATTTTTTAACAGTTTAAAGTGCCACCAATCTACCAATATTTTAACTAAGTCCCTCGATATGTAGTTGATTCTCGTAAAAAAATATAAATAGTTCTGAAGAACAACAAAAAAATATATACAAGCCATTTTTAAAATTTTATGGCTTTGTTGTAATTTTCGTGGTTTTTGAACAATATTTTTTGTTATTATAAAATGATAAATTTTTCGTTTCCATCATTTTAAGTACAGTAAAACGGGGTGAATTGGTACTTTTCATGTTTGATTGTAAAAAAAGGAATCAAAAGATGTTTTTTCAATTTGATTTTTTGGATAAAAACTTCGGTCTCGCTTTGCTTTCGATATTCTAAGCAAAGATAAAACATGTTGAATAGTTATTATTTATATATATGTGATGATTTAAAGATGTTTTGATTCACCCAGCTGAAAGGGTCAATCGGAACACATGCTAAAAGTTTTTTCAGTTTAACTTATGATAGGTTTCACAGATATTAGTAATATTGACGAGGAGAATAAGAGCAGATAGTTACTGTCAAATAAGAGTTTATTTTCTATACCAGTAAATTTCTATGATTTGTCAAAATTCAAAAAAAAAAAATTAACTTATGAAAAATTAAAATTAATTTTAAGAAATGCTTTTGAATTGAAATACAAATATTTAACATAAATTGAAGTCACTCATGTCGTCCACAAATATGTACTTGTTCTGAAAACTAGCAGTTGTGGCTCGCATGGCTTAAGTTTTTTCAAAACATTTTTTGGGATGAACGCTGCCTTTTTTTCAGTCTCTTAAAATCCCTGAGTATCGGGGACCGTCCTGGAAGATTTTCCCACTTATTCATCATTATCAGTGTGCTGGACTTTTGCTACATAAAGTCGGTATGACTCCCCCCCCCCCCCGCCCCATGTTTTTTAAATAAAAAGAAGACTCCTGGAGCAAAAATCTTTATAAATCTGCAACTTTATGTCCTTCTAAAATCTAGTTGCTCACGAGAAAAATTAAACATTAATAAATCCTTATCCTTGTCTTGACTAGAAGAATTTGGGATAGAATATTGATTACTTTAAATAAGTTTGAATTAGAACAAAAGAACGAAGTGCTCCGATTCACCCCGCAAATCATTATCCTTATGACATTATGAAGAATTGTTCATTTTTATGTCACAATTAAAATACAGTGAACTCTCACTTATACACCGCCTCCCTTATGCGCCTTTTTCACTTATACGACGATTTTAAATGGTCCTAGCACATTCCATAGCAAAATAATGATAGTATCGTTCGCTTATGCGTCGCTCTAAAGATAAATATTTCACTTATGCGCCGAATTTTTCGAAAAATGTAAGCAATTTACTTTAGTTTCTTAAAAAATGAGCATGTTTCTTCACTTTCCTCTTTAATCTTTCTCTTTTAATGCTCAAGGAAAGGCATTTTTTCCACATCGGGACAACTATCTATTATGGATCGTTTTAAAAGGTCCAGTTTGTGATTACGTATGCTACAATTTTTGTTTTCACCTTATCATTGTAGTTAAGTTATAATAGTTGCCAAACCGTAGTTATACGACCATTTTCTATAGAAACAATCTTATTCATGCTCTCATTAGAACTGGTGTTGCATTTTAGACTTTTAAATGGGCTTGTTCACTTATGCGACTCTCTCACTTATGCGCCTTTTTCTGTTGGTCCCTTGGGCCGACGCATAAGTGAGAGTTCACTGTATGTTGTCTCTTTTAATGTGGTAATTCTTAAAATAAGTCTGTACTTACATATAAAGTTTTGCAGACGATATAAACTTGATGTTTTTTAGTGTCCCGCGTGCAGCCTTGCACAGAAGCCAATAGTGCAGCCAGATTGACAAAAATATTTTTTCCCTACTTCTTATGATATTACCTTGCAAAACAAAAAAAAAAACTGCCAAAAATACCCAACGGTATATTTATGAAGAATTGTATGATCAGGAACATCACCCCGATGTTCCTATACACTAGGGTGGGGCGAAAAATAAAAAGTTTTTCAGATCAACTTCTAATTAAAATAAATAATAAATTCTCAACTCTGCACATTGTAACCACAACTGCGCTAAGTTATATTTTTTTGTTACTTTTGATTGAAAAAAATAATCTAATGTTCGAATAAATGAATTTTTATGCATGTGCACTAGGGTGGGGCGAAAAATAAAAAGTTTTTCAGATCAACTTCTAATAGCTGCCAAAAGTTGTCTTTGGTGATAGTTAGCTTTTGTGCAAAATTTGAGAAAAATCGGTTAATATCTTCAGGGGGCGCTGCGATCGCAAAGTTTTACCATAGCTTTAGTATGGATTTTATGGTTAAAATATCAAAAAGAATGCCTTATTTAGCTAGTCTCTTTGCGTTTTTTTTTACTCAAAAGATGTTTTCATGCATTAAAAGCGCATGAAATAACTTACAAACATTATTTTATATGACATATTTATATTTAAAAAAAAATCATTTTTTCACGTTTTTGTTTCTTTTTAAATGCTTGAAATATAAATATATCATATAAAATAATTTTTTGTGAGTTATTTCATATGCTTTGAATGCATGAATATATCTTATGAGTAAAAAAAATGCAATGAGATTAGCTAACGGCATTGTTTTTCATATTTTAACCATAAGATCCCGATAAAAGCTATGATAAAACTTTGCGATCGCAACGCCCCCTGAAGATATTAACCGATTTTTCTCAAATTTTGCACAAAAGCTAACTATCACCAAAGACAACTTTTGGCAACTATTAGAAGTTGATCTGAAAAACTTTTTATTTTTCGCCCCACCCTAATATTCATGCATTCAAAGCATATGAAATAACTCACAAAAAATTATTTTATATGATATATTTATATTTCAAGCATTTAAAAAGAAACAAAAACGTGAAAAAAAGTGATTTTTTTTAAATATAAATATGTCATATAAAATAATGTTTGTGAGTTATTTCATGCGCTTTTAATGCATGAAAACATCTTTTGAATAAAAAAAACGCAAAGAGACTAGCTAAAGGCATTCTTTTTGATATTTTAACCATAAAATCCATACTAAAGCTATGGTAAAACTTTGCGATCGCAGCGCCCCCTGAAGATATTAACCGATTTTTCTCAAATTTTGCACAAAAGCTAACTATCACCAAAGACAACTTTTGGCAGCTATTAGAAGTTGATCTGAAAAACTTTTTATTTTTCGCCCCACCCTAGTGCACATGCATAAAAATTCATTTATTCGAACATTAGATTATTTTTTTCAATCAAAAGTAACAAAAAAATATAACTTAGCGCAGTTGTGGTTACAATGTGCAGGCCTTAAAAAATATGTATACAGACATAAAATTGCAAATCCTAATTCGTTCAACCAAGAACAAATCTTTTCTAGCAAGTTTGGGTGATAGGAATTTTCTACTTCTTTTCAGCGAATTCGGAATAGAAGAACCTTCGTTTTGTTCATTGATGACAAAAATAAATGAGAAAGAAACCTTTACTGAGCACCTTACATATTTTCTCAAAAATGGTTTCGAACTAAATTTTTTTTGGGGGGAGACAAAAGAAAAGAGCGATATATCCGAATGAGCGATATAACGAGGGGCTACTGTACTTAATTTCGTTTACATATGCATTCATTTACCAAATCACGAACGTGTTTATTCATTTATTGACTTATTCACATTCTTTTACTTATTAATTCACCTATTTATTCATTCATTCTCTTATTTTGTTATTCATTCTGTAGTTTATTTACTCTTTTTCTTTCCCTTATATATATTATATTGCATTTATTTGTTCTTTTACTTGTTCGTTTATTTTTTCGATAGTAATATTCATTTATGCATTCATTTACCCATTCATTTGATGAAATTTACTGCTAATCATCAAATAAAAAATGCTTCCTTACAAAAATATTGTATTTTCCACTTTGCCCCAAGGGTTTTGGAGTTGAAAATTTTCCACCTTTTTAGGATGGTGCAGAATAACTACCAAAAATGAAAAATAAAATTCAAAGCAAGTTATATTACAAAACACATTATTCCTTCTGCATATACAATAATGTTAAGTACAAATTTCTAATTTGTTCATTTTCAAACAGGTTCGTTATCTTAACTATTTCACTTTGCCCCACATTCCCCTACTTCGCAAATTAATTTCCGGTGTGGGATTGAAAACTAATACAATGAAATAGCAGATATTTCAGTAAAGAACCTTCCGTGTTTACGAGTACTAACCAGTGTGAAAAATGATTTTCGAGTTTAACTTACCGGAAAAGGAAGTGTAGAAACGAGATTAATGCTGAGAGTGATTTATTTAAGGCTATATTTGACCAAGCTACAGCTAACCATTAGTGAAACAAGAGAAACTCAGCGCTCCTACGTATTATTTTCAGCGTTTTTTGAAATTTTATGTCTGCTGGATAAAATCTCTGTTACACTGCATCCAATAAATAAAATTTCCTGTTTTTAATTCACCTATTGTTAATTAAACTTTAACGTATTAACAATAAAAGATGAAATAATCTGTCTATCGACTTTTAATAAACTAAGTTTTACTATACGTTTTAATAATACACAAAAAGGGATTTGTCAGTTCACAAAGGATGAGGATATCTGTTATAAACTACTTCATGGTTTAAAGCAGTGAGTAACCGCCCCTAAGCAGGGGCTAAGGCAGGAACATGCAATACACCGCCAACTCGGCTATTTCGATCCATGGACTGCCGTTTCGTGCTTATTATGCCCTCATCAACATGGAATACGAAACTAGCCGAGTTGGGATTTTTGCCTCCAATTCGGCTAGTTTGATATTCCATGCTGATGAGTGCATAATAAGCACGAAACTGCAGTCCATGGATCGAAATATCCGAGTTGGCGGTGTATTGCATACTTCAGGGTTGCCTCAAGCTACTTAAATGCTACTTTTTATGTCTCAAGGCGACTTAAGAGACTTTAAGATGCAAAAACTGGTTAAAAAGCAACCGTTTTTCACTAGAGCTACTTTTTTAGAAACATTTTATTTTCCAAAGCAAGTTTTTATTCGAAAATAGTTGAGTTTTTTTCATTCTCTTTGTTGTTTATTTAATACTTTGAAACCCAGATTTTTTATTACTCTTTATTCCCATTTCATCATATATTTTTCTTTAAAAAATCCTCCTTTACCTTTTATTGTGGATCTGCTCCATTGCTTTCAAACTGCACTCAGATTCATTTTAAGTGATGGAATAACCTATTTTAATGTTTTTTGGTGAAAAGTGGTTTGCTGAATAGCACTCAAGTTTTTTGTCATTGGAACTCTGCAAATAGGGTGTTGACTGAATTGGGAAACATGGAATTGCCAAAAAATTCTCATTTTGCGAATATTATTAGGTAGTGAAATTTGCAAATATTTCCCCTCAAAAGATTTTTTTCCAAGCATGGGCCAAAATTTCAGAGGTTATACTGTTAATTATTAAAATTGGTCAGCATAGCTTAATTAAAATGCAATTTTTTAATTATTTTATTTTAAAAAACTCGTATATTTGCAATTTACAATTTGTGAAAAATACAATCTTTTTACATCATTTGTGAGAAATAGATTTTTTTTCCTTTTCAATATTTATTGAGCTTTTTTTTTTTTTTTTTTTTGTCGTGTGCCAGCCAGGCTGGCAATTTGGGGTGCGCTGCTTCACTTTTCCAACTGTACCGTTATTTGGTGTGAAGTCCGACTTCCACAGTACACGCTGCCATAGGGACCCGTTTATAGGGTAGGCAACCTTTTACACAACAACACATTCACACAGAGAAAGGACAAGGACAGGAGAGAGACAGCACATCCATGCCCAAGCCGGGACTCGAACCCGGGACCACATCATCCATGGCAGACTAATCTGACCACTAGACAAGGTGGCCGGCATTAAGCTTTGTTGAAATGCAAATAAATATATTTTTTTTAATTTCTGCTGAAACCTTATTTTAAAAATTTAATGAACACTCCATGACCATTTTTACGACTATCGTTCACTGTGTCAAGTGCTGTATCGCCGGTTTTGCTTCAATTTTGTCAAGTTCTACAATACTTGAATAATATTTCGAATCGCTTTCAAAAAATGAAGCACTAATTAAAATCATAATTTAGGGCTCTATTCTAGAAAAAGTAGGTAGCATTCCACTTGAAATTGACATCATTACTCCTTTGTCAAACCTTGTCGGTTTGTGGAATATTTATGCGGATATGGTTTGAGGGAGAAATGAAATTACAACATCAAACCGAAGCAAAACTCTGTACCTCAGAACCAGACTAACGTAAGTCCATTTTCGTCATTTTTCAGTAGAGGGGAAAAACGATGTATTCGACAATCGTTTTTCCCCTCTACCGAAAAATGACGAAAGTGGACTTACGTTAGTCTGGTTCTGAGGTACAGAACTGTTCTGTGCCAAGAATGCCAGGAAAAAGCTCACTTTCAAAAAATGAGAAAAATAAAATTTGATTGTTGCTTCTTTGCAACATTCATCACATTTTCTATTATAGTTGTCGTGATCACAAATCGTATCAGCATTTAGAGTTGTGAAAATTAGCGTTGCATTGGTAAAAGATGGATAAGAGAGAGTGCCTTTGGTTATGAAAGAAAACTATATAAAATGTCAACATAAATGAAAGCGGATCCCCCCCCCCCTCCATAAAAAATAAAAAGCTGATTTAAGAGAGGTAGTCAAAAAGTTAGAAGAAAAAAAATTAAACTGGAAAATCAAGTTGCAGGCAAAAGTAGACAATACTCATTAAAAGTGCTGCCGTGCTTTTGAAGGTCAACAGAGAAATTTATTGTAAAGCTAATTCCTGTAACAGAAGACTTCAGAATTTTTTATGCTGATATTGCATTCTTGTAATAGCTGTTTGCAGTGGGCCTGATTACTGAATAGACCAACTAGGCCGTGGCCTAGGGCCCCCACAATTCGGGGGCCCCTAAACTACCCCTGTTTAGTGTTGAACAGCTAAAATTACTTTAGTCAATGGCTAAATTTGTTTCATGCTAAATTTGCCTCAAGTTTTAAAACCTCAGGACCGCGGACCCCAAAAAAGTATTTGGCCTAGGGACTCGTAATATTTTAATCGGGCCCTGTTTGCAGTGTTTTCTTGACAATTGCTTTACGTTGATTTTTCCTTGTCGTCTCATGAAAATAGTTCAGGTTATTATAGAAAATAGTTTAAAGCTCTTGGAAAAAAGAGAGAGAGCATTAAATGTAAAGAAAAATGAAACTTTTTAGTGAACAAAAACTGAGCTAATTGAATTATTTTTTTTTCTAATAGTGGAAAGTAAAGAAACAACTCAATTTTTTCATAAGTTGTAGCAAAAGTTTTATCTTTTTTCCTCTGTATTAGCGCATTCATTTTTCGTCCATTATGAATAAAGGTGTAAATTTTTTACTACTGTATGATTTTTCAACATCACCAGTCAGTTTATTTAATCATTTATATAAATGGATTTTTTTTTTTTTGGCAACTTTTTTGATTCCTCAAGCTACTTTTTTGAAATTTTTTAGGCTACTTTTGCTACTTTTTTTGCATTTTTCCTGTGGCAACCTTGTTACTTTTTATCAGCAAATGTGCAAATGTACGTTTTGTTCTCTTTTCTATGACCCCTAGAACTTAACTAAAATACTGTAAACATTTGCGATAAGAGATAGCGTAGTCATGAACTACAATTACAGTAATAATTATCATTCAATTCTATGTAGCATTTTATAATTCAAGTTACTGTTCAGTTAATTTTAATTTACTATTGTATGCAAGCCCGATTATACTCAGGATAGTCTACAACTTCAGGGTTTATGCTGCATAGCTCTGCCGACAGAAGGGTTAAAATTATATTTGCTGCAAACACGATACACCGAAAGCCCTGTCATGATATTGAGAGACTACAGTTTCGTCCTTGTTATGGACTCATCAGTCTGGAACAGCCAATAACCAAGCTGAAGCAGATGTCCTCTTATTGCAGCAGAGATTACCTGGAAATGAAGGTTATCTCAACTGCAATAAGAGGACAGTTGCCTTCAGCTCAGTCTGGAATAGCAAATAACCAAGCTGGTCGCTTAGAGACGGTAACTTACTGCCCATGTTTTTTTGCTTTTGTATTCAATTTATAATTATCGTGATATTTATTATTCTTCTGTTTCTTCAACCACAGGTACGAATCTTCCTTCAGTCCGTTTGCATCAAGGCGAAAAGCACAATCGCTGCTCATGGCTAGCGACAAGTATGGAAACGTTCAGAATGGATTCAGCAACCATCAAGGCATGGATGCTGTGAGAAATGCCGCGCGTGAGGCTCGCGATATGAGTTCCAGCATGCAAAACGAAGCCTCCAGCTTATTAAACGGCAGTTTTGAGCCTCCGAACGGAACTTCTACCTTGAGAAATGGTTGTTCCAATCATAAAGGAGAAAATTCCGTTTTCCAAAACGGTACTTCCACCTTCCAGACAGCAAGGAACGGTGTTCCGAACGAGAATTCGAGCTTTCGAAATGGGAGTACTGTCATTCGGAAAGAGGCAGTGTCACCCTATCAATCGACGGATGTGACCAGACCTTCCTTCATCAACGGTAAATTGCCCGCCTTCTCGACCCCACCAGAAAAGAAAAAAGATTCGCTTTTTGAGTGGAGACGACCCACTTCTTTTGTTTCAACCTTCAATTCTCCATCCATGCTCAATGCTTTAGGTCCCTCTAAACCACCTTCAGCGCGGGTGATACCACGCTTGCCATCAATGTCAAAAGAAAGTTCAAGCATTCCTCTTTCAAAGACAATACCGCCCAGTCAGCCTGCATCTAAGACTATCGTAAACGATATCAAAACAACGGAAACTTTGACAAAAACGTTTCCCAATAATGGAAAGGAACTGAGGCTTGGTGCTACTGTTGATGTAGAGATCAGTGTGGCAAACAGTCTGACCCCACAAAAGAAAACGCTACTGATGACGGACATCGACAACCCTGTTAAGAACGACTTGCTGACGATCGCAACCACTTGGAACCACTCTTTCAGAACGAACAACACCAAGGCAAAGGACGATATGAAGGACAAAGTCGCAACTGGTATCCCTAAACTCACTTCAACGACGAACATAACAACCAGTGTAACACGTGGTCCGATCAAAGACACTCATATACTGAATAAGACTGAAGAGCTACTGGCCAACCCGAAAAGGCAAAGTAGCCCACTTCTTCAAAGAACGACTATTTTGAACTGCAACGGCGGTAGGGATTCTCCAGGAAAGGACACTGTGTGTAGTAGTTCACCTCGATCGACTTTGACAGCCGATGCAAAGTCGGAATTCTTTTCTGAGTCACCAAATACAACAGCTGAGGTCCATCTTTCGAAGGACGACAGTGGATTTTCTTCATCAGCCTCGACTTCAAGACCCATGAGTGTCAGTCCTTGTTGAAAGTCAGTGAACTTGATTTCGCTGTTTCAGACTGATATGTTCTGATTTTCTTTTAAACCGGAGTCAAAATTCCCCGATTTCTCTTTGAAACGTATCAAAAATCGTTTCGTTTAATTCACGAGCTTTCTAGTAGCTTTCATATCATATTTAACTAAATGTTAATTATCCTTAATATTGTTTTATGTGTTGAGCATGATTTCTCTTTAAATTTTTACGTTCAAGTTTAAATTGAATTTATATTCATGTAAATACTTAAACAAAAAACCACTGTTTATAAATTGGAGCAAAGACAATAGGCTTTATACAAAAAATTGGATTGATGGAAAAGATGAAACGACAATTTTCCAATCACAAGGAAATAAAATTACGCTTTCTCCATATTTGTATGGATAAATCTATAATTTTCCGGTTTTAGCGTGTAATAGAGAAAAAAAAAATCTAGTTTTTATTTCCTTGCATTTATTTTTTTAACTATCCAGAACAGCATTCAAATGCTCTTCAAAACAAGTTTTCCCCAAAGATAGCTTTTGATAGACCTATTCCTCTAGAGCTAGAAATATAGGTTTTCATGAATATTATTTGTTAAAATATCGTTCTTTTTTTCTTATCTTCAAATTTTAAAAATTAAGGTGTTGATATTTCGATAAAATTAAGAGTTGGAATTCATAACATGACGCAAAAACAACATTTATAACATAATTTCACCGACTGATAATTGCAAAATTTGATTTATTTTTTTCTATATCTTTCGTAGTATATTTTACAAATATTTTACTGGGGGGAAAAGTCCCAAATAGCATCCAAAAGGAAATTTGTGATGTTTAATAATGTAATAAGCACTCTCAGATATGAAAAAACGGCTGCTATTAAGTGTATACTTTTTTGAATTTTATGTATTGAACATTTACTGTTTTTTATTGTGTTGTATGCAAGTTTGCATGTTGTCTTTTTGAACTTGTATATAGATGCTTTATGTTGCTTCTAGTTTGTGCATCTCTATTTACTTCCCTACATTTCTTTTCTTAGACTTCAAAGAGAGACAAATAGTCTGATATTTGTTTAAAAAATTCCTTTTGACAGGAATGGAACGTCATAAATATATACGCATTTCATTTACAGATTTGTCAAAAATCTTATACTATTGACAGTCAAACTTCGATTTTACTTCACGTAATTTATTTCTATCATTTTCCACGTTGCATAATTTAGTCTGGATAGGTTGTTTAGTCCAACTACACATTAACGTACTTGAGTTTCGTTCTACAGAATACCCGATGTAACGCCCATACCTTCATTTAAATGTCTTGTGCATACCATTGCACATCATCTGCTCAACTTTTTGAATCATTAAAATCATATTTCTTAAACGGGAGACTATTAGTAGCTATAAAATGTAAAAAACGAAGTGAGAAATAAAGTGC
Source organism: Uloborus plumipes (assembly GCA_038373865.1). NCBI lineage: Eukaryota > Metazoa > Arthropoda > Arachnida > Araneae > Uloboridae > Uloborus > Uloborus plumipes. Next base: position 11,353 of record JAXGGA010008858.1, read on the forward strand.
TGCGTAAACACAATTTAAACTCCAGTTTCAATTGGGCCGCAAACTTTGGCACGCAATCTTGCTAAGAAAAAATACCGATTTATTTTAAATACGAAGGTTGTTGCTTTTTCAATGTCCACTAGGCTATAAAATAAAAACGGATGAATATACAAAAAGTATTTTATTATCAAAAGTAATGTACAATATAGATTTCTTCCCTACATAATCACCTTGACGATTGAAGTATTTGTTATGTCTGTGAACAAGGTTTATAATACCCTTCTCGTAAAAATGTTTCCGCCAATGGTTGGAAGTGAGTCTTTGAGTTCCACGTCACTTTGAAAGAACGATGCGTTTCCAGACCCCAAGCAGGCGCTTGGGGACCCAGGGAACTGGTCAAAGTCATTTGGCGCTCGGTCGGGATTAAATGGTGGGTGTTCAATAATGTCCCATTGAAATTGCTGAAGGAGCCGTTGGGTTACGCGTGCGCTATGAGAACGGGCATTGCTATGGATCAGAACAATTCTAGAAGTCAGCAGACCTCTTTGTTTGCTTTGGGGTCTGGAAAGGCATCGTGCTTCCAAAGTAACGTGGAATTCAGAAACACCGTCAACAACTCACTTCCAATCATTTGCGGAAACATTTTACGAGGAGGGTACCATGAAGTTTTTTCACGGATAGAACAAATGCTTCCATTGTCAATTCGATTATGTAGGGAAGAAACCTACATTATTGTACATTACTTTTGATAATAAAGTATGTTTTGTATATTCTTCTTTTTTTATTTTATAGCTATCAGACCTTGAAAAAAAAACAACCCTCGTAACTTGGGGAGAAGTTGTAAAAACCAGTTTTGATCTTTTTACAACGACCAGACGGAAGAGACAAGAAGAACGGATTAAATTTGACATTCTAGGAACAATTAAAATTAAAAATAAAACACACACACACGCACGTAGTATTAAAGTACAGACTTGCAACTAACCGCTTCAAAATAGAACATTGGCAAGGAATGAAATGGTCTTGATAGCATTTCATATATTACAAAGTAGCAAAAGAACTATTTCTTTAGTTACCTCATTACTCAACATGTAGTGCTACTTAAACTGATAAAAAACATATGATTTCAATGGCGCCATCTATGTTATAACTACATCACTAGACCAGTGGATCGCTTTCACACTAATATCGTATCATCTCTTTTTAGTGTTGTTTTGAATCGAAGTTTGACTGTACTTTCAGTTTGACCATCTCTATCTTCTGAATTAGTTTTTGGTACTTTCTTTTCAATTGTTTTAAATCCCAGTGACTGATTTTTTTTTCCTCTGAAAACCTCCGGATTCAATGTTTATGCACCGTAATCTATCGACTGTACTTTTACTGTGATCTCTTGTAATTTAAAAATAGTTGTAGAAAATTAGATAAGAGACCTGCTAGCAATGGTGACTCATTCAGCAAATGAATCTCAGCTCTGAGTGATTTTTCATTTGAAATTCTAAATCGGATCAAAGGTGATCTTTGCGATTGCTGAACAGAAAATAGTTTTTTTTTTTTTTTTTTCATTTACATAGGACGAGCAAGTGGCAATTCGAATGAATGCTGCTTTCAAGTTAAAGTTTGGCGACATGAACCTGAGTTCTGAAACATTTCTTTAGATTTTTTTTTCCATAAGCAGTTCATAACTTAAGTTAACCATTACAAATGGATAGAGTCCAAATGGTAAAAATGTGCAAACCCTAGATATTTGATAGTTATTTGAAAAGGAAATGCTGGGTAAGTACACAGGTTATTGATTGATAGCAAAATACTATTAAATCTCTGAAATCTTTAAATAAAATCATTAAATCATCCGTTTCAGTATTTAGTACATAAGAATTCAAACGCAGCGTCTAATTTGGAACAAAGGGGGTAATCGTTTATTTTACTCCAGTACATAATAATGTTCTCCAAATTGCCTCTTCTTTCTTCAATCAATTGAGTTAATTCAAACCTCAGTACTTTGAAGTTCCTTCTTGTGTTTGTTTTTGATTGCTATTGCAGCGGAAAAGCCATTTTCTTCTGAGGATGCTTTTCCCAAAATGTAGTAAAAATTTAGTAAATAGTTCAGAAACGTTTTGTTATGAATACAATGGCTTTTCTTACGCTTAAGTTCTTTCGTGTAACGACCCATTTTTAAACCTACAAGACCCAAAATTGAGTCCCAACCGATGTTTGCTGTTCACTTAATCGAATGTTTATTCCTGCTGCCTCCATCATTTCTTGCAACAATCGTAATTTCAATCTAGAATCCGTTTTAGAATTGCAAATGATCACTTTTTTTTCATTTCCATGGTTTCAACTGTTCTTTTTTGTATTGTAAAAATATTTATGTGTTACCAATTTTCCCTTGCTTCAAAATGTTATATATTTTATGCTTTCAAAGAAAGTGTATTTTTGGAAGACAAAATAAGATTTTTAAAAAAGTACAAATTATTTAGAGTTGCTGCATGGGTGCCATTGCCGCCCGATATGTATTCGGGGGATAAATGATGATGCCACGTGTCCAGTAGTCGTCACGTGGTGGCCATCTCAGCAGGTCACGTGCCATCGTAAATGGAAGGGTGATATATGGTATTTTATTTTATTTTTTAATTTGTTTGATGCTGGAAATGTTCTTTGTCTTCTATGAAGCCAAGAACATACATTTAACATGCAAAAAAACCCACTGAGTAATTATTGTTTCTGAACTTCAATGTCCAGTTAAATAAAATTGGAGTAAATCAATAATTTAATAATCAATGGTTAGTTAATTAATTTGATATATATTATTGCATTGTCATCGGGTTTGAGATTGCATAATAAAGTTGAAAAGAACCTGATCACAGGAAGTGGATGAAAATTGAGTTGCAATATTCCATTACCATACGTACAAGTGAATTTAATAAAAGTGTCTTTAAGAGGTTTGTGCTACGGCTCAAATTAGAAGCGAATGAAATCAAGCAATTTATCTACTAAATCTTAAGATTGTTAATATCAGTCACCAAAGATCAAAAAAGCAAGATTTGTTCACTGATCTAAAATGACTGTCTTATAGTTGCAGTACATTTGAGTAGTAAATAAATAAAAATTAAAATAGCGCCATTTTTAATAAACTGCATTGCATATATACTGTGCAGTAAAACAAAATAGAATTTGAAAAAGCGTTTTGCTTTTTATTCAAAAAAACGTTTGGTTATTGGGATGCTTGAAAGACTTTCTCCGAGTTTAAAGAAAAACTAGGATATCAAAAAACGATTAGTTTAAACAATAATATCGAATAGCTTCCCATTTCACATCATAACCAGACATTATTTCATGTTATAAACCACTGTTTTATTTCAAAAAGTTTAGCAGGTCCATATTGTAAATAGTTATAAGCCACGACTATTGAGCTTGAAAAGGCAACGAAATTGTTAACATATTACTGTACAAATTCCGAAACTGCCTTTCCAACTTTACAACGGGCATTTTAAGACTGAGTCACCCTTCCACCAAGTGCCATTGTGGAGTCAATGTTTCGTTCTTCTATTGATATGGTAGAAGTCACGTAAACCTGACTCCAACAAGCATTAGTTCACATTCACAAGTGTCCTCTGTCGCAAAAAAAAAAAGCCTCTCATTTTATTTTGAAATGTAAAATGTAAGTTTCATGTGCTTTCTTTGCTGCAATAAAACTCATTTGCTCTTCCTTGTTTTGTATGTGTTTTTGTTTCAATCTTGATGCAGATGGATTAAAATGCGATGCTACTACAGCAGTGTCATTCAGGACCCGATTAACCTCTGAAGTTAGGGGAAGCTCATTCTCCTGTAGGGGCCCTCCACTTTTCGTTTAAAGAAAATTTTCGGAAAAATCAGCAAGTTGAAACAAAACTCACTAATGCTACAAAGATTATTCCTAAGGCCCAGCAAAATTCAGATTAAAGTTTAGCCTATATGCTACCATTATAATTCTCAGCAAATGAAGGTGGTTTGTCATTGAATAAGATTTATCACTTTGTAAAATTAGCATAAAAATCCAGAGAACACAGTTCTGCCAAACTATATTGAACAAATTATCTTTAAAATCGAATTAAAATGCGGGAACTGGAATTTTTAAGCAGTTTTCCTGTCATTTTTGGGCCCTTTGAAATTTCTGAGGGGAAGCTCAAGCTTCCCGAGCCTTTTGGGTAATCAGGCCTTGGGGTCATTCCGTAGAAATGTCAACCTCAGCCGAAGAAAAAAAAAATACCAAAGTGAAAAAAATATCAAACCAATAAATTAAAACATAAATAAATAAAAATCATACAGCATAAAAAGTTTTTAAAAAATTGAAAAAGTATTGTAATTATCACTGAGATTAGCCATAATAAATAGTTTGTAGTGTGTTTACTGCTTGTTATTCGGTGGTTGCGTTAGTCACGTTACGTTAGTCACACTCCATCTTGAGTAAAAGTAACACTTAAGACTAAAAAAATTCCAATTTAATAAATCTGTTTTATGTTTTTAAAAGCTAACTTTGCACATTTTTCAAATATATCATTCAATTTTTAACACTTGCTTAACTTTGAGAAATTTTTGTCTCACAACATGAGCATTCATTTTAAGGGTTGCAAAAATGTTACGTTAGTCACGCTGCTATTTTGGTTAAAAAAAATCTACTGCCAGTAATTTTGTTTCAAATTCTTAGCAGAAATGATACATAGATGCCATGTAGATTGTAAATCCACCAGCATAACTAAAAATTATTTTTTATCCTTTAAGTTACAAGTAAACACAGTTACAAAATCAGCTGTGAATGTTACGTTAGTCACTATGGAATGACACAGCATGACCACCAGATGAAAGCGTGTGTAACGTGTGAACCAGTTTGAAAAGTTATTTCGGAGTTTTAGTGGAGATAAGAAGATTTATGGTTAATTATTTTCGCATATTACGAGTGTCTGATCAGCGCACAGATCCTAAGAAACTATTAGTTTGAATATGTGCAGATTTTCTAATGAACACTAAAAAAACCTTTATTAGGACCTGGCCATCATCTTGTTTTGATTGGATGCAGCTTTCGATGGCCTTTCTCCTGTCATTCATTAAGCCGTAATATGTTTAACATGTAAATTATTATTTTTCACGTAGTTAGTGCATTAACATGTAAGTAATGAATTGACGTTTTATGTATCGTACCAGTATCTCAGTCAACGAAGATCAGCAATGACCTAGTGTTGAGACAAAGCAGGGACTACAAGCAACAGCTCTGTTGTAAGAACACCCTGAGTCTGCAATTTTATCAAGAAGGAATAGTCAGTAACTGAATTTGATGCAGATATATAATCGTTGAAAATGAGATTATTTTCAAACAGGTAGATAAAATTGATTTACCAAACTAGCAAGCATCCTCAAACAATACTGCAGTTCGACTCCAAAAATAAAAGCGAAAACGAAGGCAATTGGCATCATATTTCATATAACTTTTAAATTTATCATTCCTGCAATTTTATCTCATTTCGAAAGTAATCTCAGTTTCAGTGAGAGGACATCTGGCTTCAGTTTGGTTAGTCACTATTCCAGAGTGATGAGTCCCTAACAAGGACAAAACTGCTGTCTTAGGCTGTCATAACAGGGCTGTTGGTATATGGTTGATGGTTCCGCCTTTTCCGTGGCTCAAGGACTGTTGATTAGATTTTTGCCAGTTGTTGGTACTTAAAGAGAGGAGTATATTCTTTGAAGTCCACGACCCTCCCTTTGAGCACTTCTCCCCCTCCTCCTCCTCTCAAATATAAAATTTTAAGATTTTAAATGAACAAATGTGCTTTTGTAAAACTTTATTTTATTTTAAAAAATAAAAAAAAAATTAGAAAAAATGAATATAATCTAATTAACTAATTTAAGTTATCCTTAATTAAAACGATAATTTAGGCAAAAAAATCTTTTTAAATTTTTATATCTTAATAATATGTCAAATGAGAAATCACTTTTTTTCTCTGTTATATCCATAGTACTTTTTTGTAATTCGACCAATGACGTCATTTTGCTTCATTTTTGCGTTTTTAATGATGTCATCTTGAGCGTTTCTGAGATCTGATAATCATCGGTTTTCTTTTAAAACTAAACTTTTCATTTAATTTATTACTGAGTTTCAATAAAAATGCTTAAATTCAAAATCGGAATTTCCCACTTGTTTTGAACTTTTTGAGTTCTGAGACTCCGAGCTGATGGAGTATAGTGAGGACCTTTTGTTTTCTTGTGGTCACTTCCACAATAGCAATCGTATAAGTTTTTCATAAAACAGCTTACAAAGACTAACGTTAAGTCCTTGTTTTATTTCACGTACGTAATGAAGAACATGGTTTTTACTACCCAGTAGCGGATCACCCAATAGGCGCATGAGGCGCGAGCCTGGGCCTCCAGCAAAGCAGGGGGCCTCGGAACCGCAGAGTGTCAAATTCTTAAAATCAAAATATTTGGATTTGAGAATTTGTTATGGAAAATCACGAGTTTTAGGGCCGAATTCAAGTGAAACACCATCGCAATCGCTTCAAGGCGATCGCAATAGACCAAAATTGCAATCGCTACTGGAAGTCGAATTACGATAGAATCGCATCTCGTTACGATTGTAACGTTTCACTTGAATCCAACTTTGGGAATTTGCGATTGCATTGGTGAGTTGCGACGGGGCCTCCGCGAGAGTGAAGGGAAAGCAGCTCCGCTGCTTCTTCGGGCCCGGTACTGAAGAATGATGACTCATGCTAAGCGATGGGAGAAACGAAACATCGTCCTCTCGTGATGTGCAGAGTTTTCGCGTCAGAAGGAAAATGTTATTTAGAAGGGAAATTCTGTAAAATTATTTTCCATCAAAGTTGAATATATTGATTGAGAACCCGATTTTCTGACGATATTAATTCTTTTGGATAAAAAAATCCTTTACCTTCCAACTACATAAGTATACAATATAATTTTAATAAACAAATAACCAAGAAATTATCTTTCTTGTTCACAACAAAAGAATTTTTAAACTTAGAAGAAAAAAATCATGTATTACTTTTACATATAAACTATGATTAAGCTAATATTTGAAAGCTTATTTTTTTTTTCTTTTGATTAATCTAAGTGAAGCAGAAATTGAGATGTCATATATCACAAGTAGTAAAACATAAAACATGTTATCGAAAAATACTTCTAGACATTATGTGATTTCAGTCAATAAACAAGCCATATTGAAATCAGGTTTATTACCACGTTCATTGAAAATTTACAATTCATAACAAAATATTAAAAATTAGAACTTAAAATTTCAGATATACTAGATAGTGCAGTTACTTTTTTTTAACAGTTTATAGATGCAAGAACTTGTCATTTGTATTTAAAAATATAATAAGAAATTTGGATGTCAACTTCATAAACAGATCAAAATTTTCATTCTTATACACTATATAAATCTATCAAACTCTTTTCATTACTCTTCATTACTAGCTGTGGCAAAATTGTCATAATTTTCGGCAAATATAAAATAGCTTCAGATATATTATTTATAATATAAGAAAAAAGAAGTAAAAAACCTTAAAATGAGCTGACAATTTCATATTACATTGTAAAGTAAGCTTATCCATATCAAATGTGTAATAATTTTACATGTATTATTATTATCATTTTTTTATATACAGAAAAATCAAATAATTGTAAAGGTAAAACTATATATTTATGCTTCAGATGTACTAGGTAACAGAGCAGTACACTTTCTTTTTTTGCCTTTAGAAGAAACAAAAAAAATCATTTTTGGCAATTGTATAGTTGTTTAAAAATATATTGAAAAATGTAGGAATAAACTTTATAAATAAATCATACTTTGTACAGAGGCAAACATTACATTCTTCTGTACTACAAAGATTAAGCTAGGAATGTTTTAATGGGATATGAATGTTGTTTTTCTCGTCCGCTGTTTGCAGAAAATATTATTTAATAGTTTTGCTCAGATTCATTTTAAGTTTTTCCAAAACGTTTCTTAGAAAAAACATTTGCGAAAGCCGATTAATATTATTTGGTTATCCAGGGATATTAATTGATTAAGCGGGGATTTTTAACATTGCGTCTACAGGGAAATAATCAGCTCTGGAATATTTTACTCGTCTTAGAGGGTTATTCCTTTATTCATTACCTGATTAAGAGGGGCTGACAGTATAACAAAAATTTACTATTAATAACCGACTTTTCACAGAAAAAATTAGTTTATCATGCGCGACACAGGTAGTTGATTATTTTTTAATGTAACTGATTTATGTTTTTATTTTGTCATTATTTATTTATTCAGTGAAATAATAAAAAAAGGAGTCATCAGAAAAATATTTAATTTTTACTTTGCCCCATGCAAAAAAAAAAAAAGAGAAAATTATCCACCTTTTTATAAATCTTTTGGTGAATGTATAAAATCAGTGCCAAAAACAAAAAATATTTTATTGCAAGTTTTATTTAAAAATACATTGTTCTTTCGATATGAACTGTGATTTGCAAAAAAAAATTTCCAATAATTTATTTTAAAAATGTAAGTTATTTTAGCTATTTTACTTTGTCCACAGTTAAATTGTTAATTGAAAATTCGAATATCTATATTTTAATTAAGTTTTTGAAACCAACAAAAAATGAATGGAGAAGGAATCACTCTGTTTTGGATAAATCATTGCATTTATCAAACATAAAAAGTATTATGATTATGTTAATGTTAAAATACCAAAATTGTGGATTGTCAATTCGATGGAGATCAAAGTCGAAAAGAAAAAAAAACTTAACCAAAGCTAATTCAACTTAATGTAACATTTAAAAAAGTAACAAAATTAACTTTTTTCACCGATTTCGCATTTAAAAATTTTCTTATGCAGCATTAAGAGTAACACCGATGTTAACATCTCGTTGTCTTGTCCATCGCTTAACGACACGGAACGCTAAAGCGCCCTCTAGTAGTACCGGGCCCGTCTAGTCTCTTCTCGGAGGCCCCGGTTGCGATCGCCAGTGTTTTACTTGAATTCCTGCCTTAGTGGGAGGTGCTCAAAACTCAAATTAGCAATTAGCCAGGAATTTTAAGCACAGTGTGAAGGCTCTGATTGTTGCCAATTAATTGGGCCCTGCAATTAAGCTATTATGTAACTAATAGAAAGGCAAATGGCACAAAATAATTTGGAGGCCCCCTGAAGATGTAAAGGCAAAATGGAGTGGCTGATTTACAGGTTTGGGGCCCGTCAAAATACAGTTTGTTGCCCCCCTTCGGGGCCCCTATGGGCATGCGGGCCCTCACAGCTGCGAAATGATCAGGCCAATACCGGCTGAATTAATAAAGGTTCTTGTTTAAGGAAGTTTTTTCCAATTAGCAAATAATTAGTTTGAAATTATTTTTCTTAAAATACACGTATTGTTTGCATAGCTTTAATGTGTAAGCCTTCAAAAATGAGGCCAAAAACTCAGATCTACTAATATTGAGGTCCTAGACCCCCAATACTTTGGAGGCCTCCTGAAGATTCAACGACAAAATGCAGTGGCTGATTTACAGATAAAGGGGTTCGTCAAATTGCATTTTTGGGGCCCCATTGTATATCAGCACATGTAAATCATTTATCATACTCATTTTTTGCTTCCCCTTTGGGCCCATTAAATTCATTGGGGACCCTCACAGTTGCGACGGGCCGACAGGGTCAATCCTATTCAAGCAAAATGAATAAAGACTCGTTTAAGGAAATTTTTAATAGACCGTTTTTTTTCCTTAAAAATACACGTATTTTTAGTATAGCTTCAATGCTATGTGTAAACCTTTAAAAAAATTGAGACCCCTTAAAAAGGTGTTACAATAAGCCGAGCCCTAGTTGGCTTGCCTGGTAGGCTATTCATTGAGGGATCCGGGTATAAGGCCCAAAGCCAAAAGGTCCAAAACTAAAAGGTCCACAAACAAAAGATCCACGTCCAAAAGGTTCGAGGGATAGAAAATCCGAGAGACAGAAGGTCCGCCAGACATAAGGTCCAAAATTTTGGACAGCGATAGCATAAGGTCCAGTTTTTTCAGCGGGGTGGACATAGGGTCCAGATTTTGAAGTTTACTTTTTGCCTCAAACTTATTTTGTTACATATTCAAGTTATGCGTAGTAACAGCCACCATAATACATGTTTTTTACGATAGAATGTGTCTGTCCCCCTTCCCCCACTCACGAGATGTAATGGTTAAAAGCATGTAAAGTTTGTAAAGTTTTATTTGTTGTAACTGTAATGCAGTTACATTTTGAAGATTTCCAGGAAAAATATTGAAAAAACAGCATTTTGTCGGACGGTAGTTATAACAGACGTATCTCGTAAGATACGTCAGTTAGAGCACTTTTCCGCTTACCGACACGACAACGATAAATCGTAGACGATTGTCGCCATTGGCGCACACAAAATGCATTATAATATGCTATGCGCTTTTCCATCTCCCGATTTCAGGACGATTGTGTCGTCTCCGACCGAACGATATCGTTTGTCGTCCCATTCGTGTCGAATGGCATCCATCTCGACTTTAAAATCGGGCCAACATTCATTCATCTGTTTACTTTCTTCGAAGGAGCAATACATTAGATTTAACATCACTGCATTAATGAAATGTCTGCTTAAATTAGCAGACGATAAATAAAGAATGTAGTAATAAAGTAATTCATTTACTTAATATTTTGTTTCACTACTGTTGCTCACATCAGACGACCTTTATTGCTACAGAAAAGCTCAGATTTTCATTCTGATAGTATGCGTTTCGTTCTTAGTAAACAAGGTAGGAATGTAATAAAGTTGTAAGTATCATGCCAACAATATCTTCTCTTTATCTGGTTTTTTTTTTTTTTTTTTTTTTTTTTTTTTTTTTTTTTTTTTTTTTTAATTTATGGAGGTAAAGTAAATCTAACAGTCGTAGTCTGTTAAATGGAGGACTCATAAAAATACACGTGTGATCACACCGGTGCTTCAAAATGAAATGCGGTGGAAAATGACCGTTTCGGAGAAACAATATCGGTTAATTGGAAAAACGGTGCTGTAGACAACATGACACGGTACTTATTGTTGCAGTATTTCCGTCCGACTTTCGTCGTTGTCGTGTCGTCAAGTGGAAAAGCGCCTTTACGGAGCCAAAATACCATCATATAAATACTGTTTCTGGAAATCTTCAGCATTTAACTGTATTTTACGGAAGTAGAGTTCATGTTCTACAAAAATTCGTGCAACGAAACAAGGACATGACATGTTTGGAGTCTCTGCAGGCTGTTTTGTATAGAAATCTGTGCTTTTGTTTTTTTCAAAATATTGTAACGAGTCCGTAGCACCTTCAACTTTCTTAAATGATCATTCCAATCTTGAGGAAATAACTATAAATTTATTTGCAAGTATGTACACTTATTTACAATAGGAGCAGGAAACAATTGCTAAACATCCAGCAATTAGGTAGCAAAACAGTACACTGTACTCTCAACAGTAACTCAGCACCACGTATCTAACGTGAACAGTAATTAAGCAATTACAGAAGCAAAACAACCATTCGCCCAAGCGAACGAAAACGAGCCTCTCAGAAATCCCATCTGAGAAAAACTAAACTGACTGTGTTCAAGGCCAGCTATTTATACTCTCAAGGAAACCTCTACTACGTTCTAGCAAAATCCGGAGTGTTCCGATTCATTCATAATTTGAACAATCCATTCACGAAACTTCTAGTATAAAAAGAAAAACCACGCGAAAATGTCTCCACGCATATTAACTATAGGGCAAGTGTAAAAACTACAAAACGTTACAGGGCCGGTATACAAGTGATAAAGGTGATATCTTCAGATACTTTTGCAACATGACGTCAGATAAAACCAAAACTAATGAAAATGATGCAAGGCAGGAAAAACAATAACTATTTACAAGGTTTGCAACATTGCCCCCTTCCCAAGGACTGCACGTCCCGGGCAGTACAATCCCCAGAAAGGAAGCAAGGGAAAATTTACAGATGCACACATTACATGAAAACCAATCATAAACATGATACGAATTAACAATGAGAACATGAAAGAAATAATAACATTGATAGATTAATATTACAAACAATTAAAGGCAAAAGTTATTAACAAAATTTACAAACAAATGACCATAGTAGCTTTAGATTTATTTTACGAACTATGGCCATAGTATGGGGCTAGCCGATCATAATGGACAACCCTAGGTTTTGAATGTGATGACTTCTGGATCCTCACTACGACGTCGTTCAGCCGGTGAAGGACTATGTAGGGTCTTTAGTGTAAAATATGTCTTTTATTAATGTAGACTCAACTGTAAAACCTTGTCTGTTATACAAATCTTCAATTCATTTATCGAACCTTTTCGCTCGCTCCATGAGCTCGCTCTCTCGTCATCTTTATCAAAATCTCTTCACTTCAAATCTTTTGGCCGCCACAATACCCCCCTGGGTAGTATATGGTTCCAATATACGGTATTTTGAACCGGACGTGGCGACCTGAACGTGTAGTGTAGCCCGGAGTCTTGAGGATGCCAGGCAGCTTATTATTTTGTTTTGGTGAGGTAGACCCTGAGTCAGCTGAAGAGTTCAGGTTTGGGAGAACCTGGGAGTGGTTTGTCGCTGCCTGATCCTGCCCATCGTTGAGTGTGTAACCGGGTTTCACTCTATCGATGGATACCCTAACGTCTTTGACACCAATTTTGAGGACCACCGTTTTGTCGTTGCGCTCGACCACTCGGTAGGGACCTAAGTAGGGAGGAACTAACGAGTTTCGTACTGTATCATCTCTTAGAAACATGTGCGTGCATGTAGCTAAGTCCTTGTGTACAAAAGTTCGACGTATGCCGTGCCGTGACCCTGGTACAGGCCGCAGTCGGGCCATGTAACAACGGAGCCGATCGACCATGGACCTAACATCCATGGATTGATCATCATTTCTTGTTAGCATTTCACCTGGGAGGCGTAATGGCTCTCCATAAACTAGCTCAGCTGCTGATGCGTTAAGGTCCTCTTTAATGGCACTGCGGATACCAAGAAGAACCATCGGAAGCGCTTCCAGCCATGAAGAGTCGTTATGGCACATCAAGGAGGCTTTCAGTTGGCGGTGAAAACGTTCCACCATGCCATTGGAACACGGGTGATAGCTTGTGGTACGAGAGCGCCAGAAACCGGAGTATTTTCCTAGCTGCGAGAACAATTGCGCCTCAAATTGTCGCCCCTGATCTGTTGTGATGGTTTCGGGACAACTAAATCGCGAGATCCATCCAGTGACAAAGGCGTGGGCGACTTCTTCGGCTGTGATCCCTTCCAGTGGCCAAGCCTCTGGCCATCGAGAAAAGCGGTCAACGGCAGTCATCAAGTATTTGTAGTTCTTCACCAAAGGAAGAGGTCCAACCAGGTCAATGTGCACGTGTCGGAATCTAGATTGCGGTAAGGTGAATTCCTTCAGTGGTGAAAGGACGTGTCGCCCCACCTTTGCCTGTTGACATTGCTGACAAGCTCGGGCCCAAACTCGGCAGTCACCCTGAATGCGTGGCCACACGAACCGGGAAGATACTAGTCGTGCTGATGCCCGGGTTCCTGGATGACTGAGGCCGTGTAGGGAGTTGAATACCTGTTTTCGAAGTGATGTCGGAACGAAGGGCCTCGGCTTTGGCAGCGACGTGTCGCAAATCAGCCTCGTGTTACTATTATGAAATTGTACAGATTCCAGGTGTAAGGAGGAGCTCTTTGATGACAGTAGTTCCTGTAGTTCAGGGTCGTTCGCTTGAGCGTTGGCCAAAACGTCGATGTTGACCGGCGAAATGTTAACAGCTGCGATCCGAGAGAAGGTGTCCGCAACCACATTATCGGCTCCGCTGATATGCTGTATGTTGGTAGTGAATTGCCCGATGAAAGACAACTCCTCCGTGAGGTACAACGTGGACTTCCAGAATGCGATCTGCCACTTTGGCCATTTCTTCAGCCGAAAGTGACTCCTGCGCCTGCAGAATAGCCTGTACGTGTCCAGGCAAACGCTGTAGCCATAGCGTGCGAAGCAAGGGTTCCGTCAACTCCACCGAACCGGCGGCAAGAGACTTTAAATGTCGGAGAAACTGCGACGGTTTTCGGTCGCCAAGCTCTTCTTGATCGAGAATTTGCCAAATGCGTTGCTCAGCGGACGCCGAGAGCCTTAGGACTAACTCCTTCTTTAAATAATCATACATGGCGCTTGTTGGCGGTGACTTAATAATGTCCTCCACTTCAGCCGCATATCTTGCGTCCAAGTTGGCCACAATATGGTGAAATTTCGTAATATCCTGAGTGATGCCGGATAGTGCAAACTGCGATTCCGCCTGCGAGAACCATAACTCTGGTTTTTCCGGCCAGAAGGGCGAAAGCTTGGCGGTCACTCTCAAAACAGACTGCTGTACAATACTTGGCGAAATATGAGAGTCCATCGTCGCAGTGGCAGTCGTATTTTTCTGCTCCTGCATTGTCTGCTGTGCTTCATTTAAAAGCAATTCCTGTTTCGCTACTGTATACTCTAAATCAGCTATTTTTTTTAATAACTCTTGTTCAGACATTGTATAGATCACGTCCGGGTCACCAATTTAGTGTAAAATATATCTTTTATTAATGTAGACTCAACTGTAAAACCTTGTCTGTTATACAAATCTTCAATTCATTTATCGAACCTTTTCGCTCGCTCCATGAACTCGCTCTCTCGTCATCTTTATCAAAATCTCTTCACTTCAAATCTTTTGGCCGCCACAGGTCCATCCCAATGCGACTGCAATTTGGGTGACAAGCCTTTACGTCGGATGGGATTCCATAGCCACACCTTGTCACCTTCTTGAAAGTCATGACCAGTGGACCTTGTGTCATATCAGGTCTTCATCTTCTCCGTCGCGATGTTGATTCGCTTCCGTGCGAAGTGATGAACGTCTTCCAACCGGGCCTGGAGATCCTGGACGTACTTCTCAGGCGATGAAGACGCATCTGGAGGGAGACCGAAGACGAGATCACAAGGTAGCCGAAGCTCTCGGCCGAAGAGCATCTGTGATGGGGAATATCCGGTGGTCTCGTGGACAGCATTGCGGTATGCCAGCAGGAAGAGAGGAAGTTTCTTGTCCCAATCCTGTTGATTTTTGGAGACCATAAGCGAGAGATTATTAAGGATTGTCCTGTTAAATCTCTCCACCATGCCGTCCGATTGTGGGTGTAGTGGTGTCGTTCGAGTTTTCTCAATTTTGAGGATTTTACACTGGCCCTTAAACACAGCAGAGATGAAGTTTCTCCCCTGGTCTTCTTGATAATGCGTCAGCATTACCGTGTGACAAACCTTTTCGGTGCTTAATCTCGATGTCATATTCCTCTAGCCGCTGTATCCACCTGGCTACCTGGCCCTCTGGATTCATGAAATTCAAAAGCCAAGTTAAAGAGGCACGATCGGTCCGGAGCAGGAATTTACGGCCGTAGAGGTAATGATGGAAATATTCTACAGCTTTAACTATGGCGAGCAATTCCTTTCTCGTGACACAATAATTTCGCTCCGACTTGGATAAGCATTTGCTCCAGTAGGCGATGACATGTTCGTTACCGTCTATTTCTTGAGATAAAAACAGCGCCAACGCTCTCGTGGCTCGCATCAGCGTCAAGTATGAAGGATTTTTCATACTGAGGATAAGAGAGAATAGGCGTTGATGTTAAAGCCTCCTTCAGCTGTAGAAATGCATCCTCGCATTCTTTGGACCATTCAAATTTTTGTTTGCTCTCCGTCAGCTTATGCAAAGGTCGTGCAATGTTGGAAAAACCCTTCACAAACTTCCTGTAGTACGTACAGAGCCCCAGGAAACTTCGCAGCTGATGGACATTTTCGGGGCGGCTCCAATTCTTGACTGCGGATACCTTATCTGGATCTGTTCGTACACCTTCGGAAGAGATAATGTGACCAAGGTAGTTCACCTCACGGCGGAACAAATTACATTTGGACGGGCTTAACTTCAGGTTGGCTTCCTTAAGCTTTTGCAGCACCTTCCTAAGATTAGCCAAATGTTCCTCAAAACTGCGTCCTATGATGATGATGTCGTCCAAGTAGACAAGACAGGATTCATAAGAGAGTCCTCGTAGCACTGATTCCATAAGACGCTCGAACGTGGCTGGTGCATTGCAGAGGCCGAAGGGCATCACTTTAAACTGCCACAAGCCTTGTTCGGTTGTAAACGCCGTCTTTTCTCGGTCGTCGGTTTGGATCTCCACCTGCCAGTAGCCGCTCTTTAAATCCAGGGTCGAAAACCACTTGTATCCGGAAAGGGTGTCCAGAGTGTCATTGATCCGTGGAAGAGGGTAACTGTCCTTCTTGGTGATGTCATTCAGGCGTCGGTAATCAACACAAAATCTGGTGGAGCCGTCTTTCTTTCGGACCAAGACGATAGGGGATACCCAAGGACTGGATGAGGGTTCGATGACGTCATTCTCCTGCATCTCTTTTACGAGGATCTCAACCTCTTCCTTTTTGGCGAACGGTAGTCGTCTTGGATGCTGCTTGATAGGGGGATGATCTCCAGTGTCGATCCTATGCTGCGTTAAATTCGTGCGACCAACATCCTCGGATATAGATGAAAACACCTGCTTGAAGTTGTCCACCAATTTTTCCGCAGCGTATCTTTGATCCTTCGATAATGGTGCACTCCCAATTAATTTCGAAGTCAAGGACTCAGAAGACACAGTCTCAGAGGAATCAATTATTCTAATGATGCAGTTTACGGGAGTACAAGTTGCCAACACTTCTCCTTTCTTAATATTCCTCGGTCTTTCACTTACATTGGCGACTCTCACAGGAACTGCATTCCTTGAAAGGTCCACAAGTGTAGATGCTACCAGTACTCCTTTCGGGCTATTATTCTGGTTAGGATATTCAATGAGACCGAATTTAAAGCTGTTGTTTTCTTTGATGGAGCCAGGTATTAGTACTTCTGATCTAGAGGGAATCAATAAATCTGTTTGGGCTATTATTTGATGAGCGGATTTTAAGTTATTTTCAGCATTGAAAATTGCTATGTCTTCTCTCATCGAGTGCAGCTCATTATTTTTAAAGTCGATAGAAAAATTAAATTTTCTCAAAAAGTCCAGTCCGAGAATGAAGGGATCTGCAATGTCAGCGACGAATGCCGTGTGATGGTAAGTAGCGCTCCCGAACATTATTTCTAAGTTCACTTTTCCTTCAATCTCGATTTTGTCACCTGTCACAATTTGGAGAGTAACGCAGGGCGGCGTCCATAAGATCTTGAGTCAAATTGACGAGCCACATCAGTCTTAGTGATGGTAACGTTGGCTCCTGTGTCCACAATCATTTCGCAGGGAAACCCATTCACATAAGCGTAAATGAAGAGTCCGTTGCAGCCGCCACTTCTTGGGGAAATCTGGAAAACTTTGGGAGACGTCTTCTTTTCTTGGCGAGCTTCGCAATTCCTTCGTACATGGCCCTCACCGCCACATTTCCAGCACTTCAGGGGTTGTCTACTTTGGTCTTTGTGAGCCGTAATCTTCTTCAGGGTCCCCGACATCTCTTTGATTTGTCGCTCAATGTCCGAGAGACGAGTTGAGTTCGAATACTGGGCACTCACTTCCAAGCCCCTGATTGAATGGCGATCCTTGCGGGATATTTGCTGTGCAGCCTCAAACTTCATTACGTAGACCAGACCGGATTTAAGATCCTTAATAGCCGCCATCCGGAGAGCCGTCTGAATTTCTGGATTTCGCACTCCATCTATGAAGTAGTTCAGGGCCAGGCTATCGCGAACACCCGAAAGACAGTCCAAGATGGCGAGATGGGAAAGCGTCTCAACGTCTGCTGCAAAAACTTGCAAAGTCTCCCCAGCCCTCTGGAGTCAGGATTTGAGCTGAAGTTGACTGAATTCTTTTTGGCATGATTTGCCAAAGCGAAGCTCCAAGGCCGAGGATAAGGCTTCGAAGTCACGGTGCTTGTCCTCTGGGAAGGTCTGTAGTATTTCAGCTGCATCCCTTCTCAGCGAGGCAGCAAGTTGACAGGCTTTCGTGGAAGATTCCCAAGAGTTTGCTTCTGCAACGATGGCTAACTGCTTCTTGTAAACATTCCACGAGGTCTTCCCGTCAAATGTGGCCAGTTTAATGGATGGACGAGAAGTCCCAGCTGCAGCTACACAGTCATTTGAGTTGTTGTAGGATGCTGATAACTTTGATTCAGTTCTTTAATTTTCTTTTCCACGTGGTTCTCTACTGTGGTGATTCGATTATCAACGCTGTCAACTTTCTCTTCTAGAGCCTCCACTTTATTTTCCATATTGGTAAATTTACTTTCCACCAAACTTTTCATTGACGTTAGATCGCTTTTAATTTCTTCAGCTAGATCATTTTTCAATTGTTCTTGATTAGTTGCCAGATCAATTTTTAATTCTTCTTGATTAGTAGCCACCTCATTCTTTAATTGTTCTTGATTAGTAGCCAGATCATTTTTTAATTGTTCTTGATTCGCGGCCATGTCATTTTTAACAGCGTTGATCGCATCCAGGAGTTGTTTCAGTTGTTCATCCATTGCTCGAGTAATTACCATAAAATTCCGAATCAAAAAGTCCTCAGGAAAAAAAGTCCAAGGTCATAGATAATTCCAAGAAAGTCCTTGAAGATGCCCCACGTTGGGCGCCAAAATTGTAACGAGTCCGTAGCACCTTCAACTTTCTTAAATGAGCATTCCAATCTTGAGGAAATAACTATAAATTTATTTACAAGTATGTACACTTATTTACAATAGGAGCAGGAAACAACTGCTAAACATCCATCAATTAGGTAGCAAAACAGTACACTGTACTCTCAACAGTAACTCAGCACCACGTATCTAACGTGAACAGTAATTAAGCAATTACAAAAGCAAAACAACCATTCGCCCAAGTGAACGAAAACGAGCCTCTCAGAAATCCCATCTGAGAAAAACTAAACTGACTGTGTTCAAGGCCAGCTATTTATACTCTCAAGGAAACCTCTTCTACGTTGTAGCAAAATCCGGAGTGTTCCGATTCATTCATAATTTGAACAATCCATTCACGAAACTTCTAGTATAACAAGAAGTTCTGTCAAGAACTAAACGAGCCTACTTTCCCGTACATCGACATCGGCATTCTAGCATCTGATCATTATTCTCTTGATTATCTAAGACTAAAAATTATGTCAAACATACCTTTTTAGCACTTGAAGCTGATTTCTAAAAGCAAAATATACCCCTCTCATCAGATGAAATAGACACATAAAAAGTAAATAAATGAATAAATAAAGCTTTGTCGCACCTTTTAAAGAATGTAACTGTTACAGTTCTTCCGTAGAAAAATTCCTCAATTGTTTTCAAAAAAAAAAATTAAAAGTACAAAGTACATCAAAACACATTTTATCAAAGAAAGAAAAAAAATAAAGAAAAAAAAAACTCGTCCGTTGATAAAATGTCTCGAATTTCACTTTTAATCCGTTGCCAGTTGTTAAATATAAATAAAGAATAAAATGCCCTCGTGAATGAAACATTTTTGTTACAAAAAAAAATCGTCTGCCAAAAATAATAATAATAATAATAAATTCAATAAAACAAATGAATAAATAAACAAAAAATCGTCTGCACAGTTAGTCATTTTTTTTTCGGACTGTTTACTCAAAAGTTATTAGGGGTGACAGCTTGCTTGAGCGGTTCAATGTTGAACGAAAAATTGTTCAAATCGGAAATGTAAATACGGGAATGAAGTATCCTTGAAAAGTTCTTTCCAACAAAAAAAAGTTTGTTCAAATCGGACTGTTCATTAAAAAGTTAGTATCGCGGGACCGGTTATTTGAACGGCTCAAAGTTGAACCAAAAATTGTTCAAATCAAAAAATCAAATATGGGAATGAGCTGTACTCGCCGAGATCTTTCCAACAAAAAAAAGTTTGTCCAAATCGGAATGTTCATTCAAAAGTTATTAGGGGGGGACAGACAGACAGACCGACCGACAGACACACAAATTCCCCATCTCAATACCCTACTTTCAAATTTTTAATTTTTCGATATTTATTTCATTTTTTTGTTTCTTTTTGACTTTTTTTTTACTTGGCGATATTTTTTGGGCTTGGCGATATTTTTTGGACTTGGCGATATTTTTTGGACTTGGCGACATTTTTTAGATGCATTAAGCCAATTTTAATGCTTTTTTCGTTTCTTTTATTTTTAACGGGAAAGTAGGCTAAAAAGAAAAACCACGCGAAAATGTCTTCACGCTTTTTAAATGTAGGGCAAGTGTAAAAACTACAAAACCTTACAGGGCCGGTATACAAGTGATAAAGGTGATATCTTCAGATACTTTTGCAACATGACGTCAGATAAAACCAAAACTAATGAAAATGATGCAAGGCAGGAAAAACAACAACTATTTACAAGATTTGTAACAATATAATTGCCCTTGTTGAAGTAGTCTAAGCGTAAGTGTATTCCATCGCTGATGGGACGGTTTTTTTTTTTTTTTTTTAAATCAAGCCCTTGCTCAGGTGATTTCTAGAAAACTCGATTCATCAAATAGTATTTAATTAGATACATTTTTAAATGGACTAAAAGAAATGAATGAAATAATTACTTGTGGCTATAGTTTACTGCATTTCAGAGAAACAAGCAGATAGGTGATGAGAGAAAAATTCTCACTCGCGATTTCTCACGTTACACAATTTGACGAAAGTCTTAGGGGGTTAATTTTCGTTTTCTTACATGTGGTCTTATCCTCATACTTTTGTCGGAAAATTCTAAATACTGAAGTACAATTATATCCTATTTGAATTTTAATAATCACGGGACGCGGGAGCGTCCCGCCCCGCCAAGAAAACCAAATACAAGCCGCCAAGAAATTTCCGTCGCCAAGAAAAATGTAAAAGAGCGACTAAGAACTGTTTACGCGAGTAACCAAACCAGGGTTTTCACCCCTCTGTATCTCAGCCCCATAAAGATCCTTAGAGTTCATTTTTGGTATACTCAATCTCCAGCGGCCCCTGACGGCACATACTAAAGCAAAACATCCAGGACCCTCAGGGGGAGGGGTGATATATGTTATAAAATCGCTATTTTTCGCACTTTTTTTAAATTGTTTGACAGGGGCCTAGACTAAACGGTAACTCGGATTGAGCTCTGCTTTTGCACCCACATTTATTTTGTCCCAACGCTCGGCATAGGGGGTTTTTCGACCCCCCACCCCCTCTCCCCTCGTTTTTATTGTCCGTATCTTTTCTCCCCGGGGGTCTTTAGTGTTGATTTTTGGTATGAATATTCTCGATGAGACATTGAGGACATTTTCCCAAAATTTACCCCCCTGGGTCATCGCACCCCGGAGTTATTAATGCTTAAAATTGGTCCGATTTCTATCTACTAGCTCTGTTCAACATCTGAGCATTTATGTTGTCATTGTTGGGCGGCGAGGAAAGAAAACTCAATGATTGAAATTTCATCTGTTGCCTGTTTCTATTTGTTAACAAATAAAATATTTGTAATTGATTTTATTGCATAAGGCTTTTAAAAGGGATCTTCAATTTAGTTCATTTTAATATGAGATCGGCAGTAAGGGTTGGGGTTTTTTGATTAAACTTTTAATTTAATCGTAGTATTGTTAGCAACTAGCTTTGTTTTGCGTCGGTTCGGGTGGTACATTGTGATTGATTTCAAATTTATCCTAGACTGAAGAAGATCCTTGAACTTTTGCACCAAATGCATGCCGCCAAGAAAACCACAGATGTCGGACCGCCAAGAAAAATGTTGAAGGGAAAAAAAAACATGCAAAGTAAATTTTGAAGAGAAAAAAAAACAGGCAAAGAAATAATATTAATGCAAAAACATGTGATATCTCCCCAAAAACAACAGTGTTGTAAAAAAATCCCCCGCCAAGAAAACCTTAAATACTCAGCCTTAAAAAGTTATGATATCGAGTTTTCCCGCCAAGTTTGTGCCAAACTACAACTAACCTGTATGTATAGTTCTTTTAAATTGTTTTCAGTCCTGCCAGGCGGGAAGTTTTTACTCATTAAGCAACCACCTCACAAGACAAAGCTTCCCGCCTGGCAGGACAGAAAACAATTTAAAAGAACTATACATACAGGTTAGTTGTAGTTTGGCACAAACTTGGCGGGAAAACTCGATATCATAACTTTTTAAGGCTGAGTATTTAAGGTTTTCTTGGCGGGGGATTTTTTTACAACACTGTTATTTTTGGGGAGATTCCCTTTACCATAATTTTTTACTTGATACTTTTTAGCCTACTTTCCCGTTAAAAATAAAAGAAAGACGAAAAAGTATTAAAAGTAGCTTAATGCATCTAAAAAATATCGCCAAGTCCAAAAAATATCGCCAAGTTAAAAAAAAATATCGCCAAGTCCAAAAAATATCGCTAAGTTAAAAAAATAAAGAGGTAAAATGAATATCGAAAAATTAAAAATTTGAAAGTAGGGTATTGAGATGGGGAATTTGTGTGTCGGTCTGTCGGTCGGTCTGTCTGTCCCCCCTAATAACTTTTGAATGAACATTCCGATTTGGACAAACTTTTTTTTGTTGGAAAGATCTCCGCGAGTACAGCTCATTCCCGTATTTGATTTTTTCATTTGAACAATTTTTGGTTCAACTTTGAGCCGTTCAAACAACCGGTCCCGTGATACTAACTTTTGAATGAACAGTCCGATTTGAACAAACTTTTTTTTGTTCGAAAGATCTTTTCAAGGATACTTCATTCCCGTATCTACATTTTCGATTTGAACAATTTTTCGTTCAACATTGAACCGTTCGAACAAGCTGTCACCCCTAATAACTTTTGAGTGAACAGTCCGATTTAAACAATTTTTTTTTCGAAGCATCTCGGCAAGGACACTTTATTACCGTATTTAAATTTTCAATGTGAAAATTTTTTCGTTCAACATTGAACCGTTCAAGCAACTTTTCTTCACCTAATAACTTTTAAGTGAACCGTCTGAATTGAATAAACTTTTTTTGTTCGAAAGATGTCGGAGAGACTCATTCCCATATTTCACTTTTCAATTTGAACCATTTTTCGTTCAATGATTAATCGTCCAGAAAAAATTTTAACATGAGCGCCTACTGGAAAATTTAAATTGAATGTTGATTCTAAACTTAAAGGCGGATTTCCTTCAAACTAACTTTGTAAGAAAACGGTTTTGATAAAAAATGTATGTTAAGTACTTTTCTGAAAAATCTTCTGTGAGCACTCTGATTCCGACTCCGCTCCGCAAAAATGCGGAAATGCAGGCTCAGAAAAAAATGACTGACTGGGCAGACGATTTTTTGTTTATTTATTCATTTTTTTTGTTTAATTAATTATTATTATTTTTATTTATTTATTTATTTTTTTTTTTTTGGCAGACGATATTTTTTTTTATTACAAAAATTGTTCATTCACTAGAGCATTTTATTCTTTATATTTAACAACTGGCAACGGATTAAAAATTAAATTCGAGACATTTTATTAGCGAACGAGGTTTTTTTTCCTTTCTTTGATAAAATGTGTTTTGATGTTCTTTGTACTTTTATTTTATTTATTTTTTTTTTTTGCTTTTGAAAACGATTGTGAAATTTTTCTAAGGAAGAACTATAACAGTTACATTCTTTGAAAGGTGCGACAAAACTTTATTTACTCGTTCATTTTCTTTTTACGTGTCCATTTCATCTGATGAGAGGGGTATATTTTGCTTTTAGAAATCAGCTTTAAGTGCTATAAAGGTATGTTTGACATACTTTTCGGTTTCAGATATTCAAGAGAATATTGATTAGATGCTAGAATGCCGATGTCGATGTATGGGAAAGTAGGCTCGTTTAGTTCTTGACAGAACTTCTTGTTAAGAACTATGATTCTAGAAGAACAATTGCTTAGAATTGTGGGCAAACTCTTATGTGTCATAGAAGCTGCTCAAACTAATCACGTTTAATGGCTCTAGCGTCATTTGGGTACATAAAACCTTTTAATATGCTGCATTTTATGCATGTAGTTTTACATCCTTTAACATACAATATTTTATTATGTCAAGCTAAACGACGGAATTTTATTAGCACTTTTATCCCTTTACGCGATGTTATAGAGAGAGATCACAGAAAATAGCTTCATTCGTGAAAGCTCAATCGCAGTCAAGTAGTAGCATAATGTTCCTTCATATGTTGGTCACAACAGGGGTGCCCATCCCCCCCAAGCTCAATGGCGCAAATTCCCCCCCAAAATTTTTCACAACCTTCTTGTGATTTATATTTTTATTTTTACGTGTCTTTTTTATTTTATTTATTTTTTAAATATTATTTTTTTAAATATTTATTTTTTTTTTAAATTATTTATTTATTCTTTTAAATATTATTTATTTATTCTTTTAAATATTATTTATTTATTCTTTTAAATATTATTTATTTATTTTTTTTATTTATTATTTATTTTCTAAAAGTACTAATTATGCGTAGAACAGAATCACTTTTTTTCTCTTCCAGACATTCCAAGCACACTCACACATACAAAATAAATAAATAAATAATAATAGTAAAGAAATAAAAGAACTAATTTAAAATAAAAACATTAATTAATGAATAATTTTTATAAAAAAATCAGTAAATAATTTAAATAAATAACAAAAAAAAAGTTAGTTTTAAAAAATCCCCCCCAAAAATTTTGATGGCGCAACTTGCGCCATAATCCCCCCCTATAGGCACCCCTGGGTCACAGATTCACTTTATGTCATGTTATGTTATAGGGATTGTTATCATGTTATGTTATATGTTATTGATGTTTGTTATCAAGGGCCTTTTTTTTTCTCAGAAGCCAGAGGCGCATTTGGACGTGAGGCCGCCCTGGGCTTTTGAAACTGCCCCCCACCCCTTGAGGTGTTGAATTTCAGAATTGTAAAAAAAAAAAAAAAAAAAAAAACTTTTTTATTTACTTGACATAAAATGTATTTTCAAGGTAAACCTTGCAAAGCCTGGCCACACAGCTAGTTAAACATGAAATTGGTTGGTTGTTAACAACCAGCCAATTGTAAAAATTCGTCTTTTGCGAATCTCAATTTTTACCACTACAAATCTGCTCTTACATTATTATAAATCAACATTTTTAGTACTTAATTACATTAAGAACTTTCTTTCGAAATTTTAAATAGTTTTTGAAATGAATAATCTACACATATTCGTTTCAAAAATAGTGAATAAATAGTTAATGGCCGCTGTCGTCCTGATGACTTAAAAAAAAAAAAATAAATAAATAAATAAAAAAAAATTCTCGCAGCCGATCCGCCCTGCTGTCTAAAGAAAAAAAAACCCCTTCACTTTGCATGGAAAAAGTGCCCCTCCTCCTCCCCCCCTCAATCTTGCCCTTACGGAGCCAAAATACCATCATATAAATACTGTTTCTGGAAATCTTCAGCATTTAACTATTTAACGGAAGTAGAGTTCATGTTCTACAAAAATTCATGCAACGAAACAAGGACATGGCATGTTTGGAGCCTCTGCAGACTGTTTTGTGTAGCTTTTTTTTAGACTTTTGGAGCAAAATAGCTTGAAGTGAACAAATTTTCAAGTTTTTGTTTCTTTCAAAAGTATTTTACTCAAATTGCACCAACTGATTTCCCTTTATTGTATACATGAAAAAAAAAATCTTTTTTGAAAATTTGTCTTGGTATTCAAGAGGCCATTTCAAGCTATTTTGCTCCAAAAATCGATTTTTCAAAAATCTATCCGGTACTTGCAATTTACTACAAGATGACAAAAAGCTTTTGATAAGGAGGATAATTACATCGTTTGTTTAAAATAAAAACTTTTAGCAATTAATTTTTTTCTAAAAAGAGAAAAACAAAAAAAAAAAAAAAAACAAACGACATTACTTATTACGGTCTGTCTTATATAAAAAAACGCTGCTGAAGAAGAAATGAATTTCATCAGGCATAAAATTTACGATTAGTCAATGTAGCCTTTTATTAATTCACTAGGACTTTTTTCGATACCCACTAGAGAAAGAATTTACTTTTACTTGTTTATTTATTCATTTTTTATTTTTAACCGCCGTAAAAACGTAAGTACCTTTTGACAATGTCCCCCCATTTGCAGAGGCGGATCAGGTGAAGTGGGGGCCCCAAGCGGTAAAAGTTTTGGGGCCCCCCTCCACCCCACTCTAAAAAAGGGAGGAGAAAAAATCCCCCCCCCCCCCCCCGCGGGAATTAGAGGTGAAACAAATTTGGGGGCCCCTAAACCGGATCATATTGGACTATATTAATCTGGTAACGGCTCTGTAAAAGGAAAAAAAAAAACGGTAGTTTAGTCGGTTGGTAAAAGCTATAGCCAGCGTATTGGAGCTTTAGAATCCAGTCGAACTTTGGGGGCCTATAGCATAATATCGTAATTTAAAACAACGGTAAACGAAATTGGGAGCTCCTAAGCCGGTCCACATAGGCCTATTGATTTCAACTCCAGTCGAGCGTAGATCATCGTCTTTTAAAATATTTATGAAACAAATTTGGGCCCCCAGAGTGGGGCCCTTAGGTTGAACCTTAGTAGCCTATTGGTATATATTAGTCCCCGGCTGCAAAAAAGCACGTTCTTTTAGAGTCATTCCATGTCAAGTGGACTAGTGGTCCCCACCCGACCATCTCCGATTTGGATCAAATTTTACAGAGGTATAGACATGCCTATGAAACTAACCTGTGCGAATTTTTAGCTTCCAAGATCCAAATCTGGAAGAGCTAGGATCCCGCAAAAAATGTGGCCCAAAATGGCGGATGAACTTCATGAAACAAGTTGCAATGTTTAGGTCAAGGTTGCAGAAAATTTTATCACAGTGGAAGCCTAATTTTTTTTGGAGCTTAAAGTACTTTTGGTTGTCAACACTCTCCAGTATATTCTTTGAGATTGCGCTTATTAGATTTTGTGTAGCACGTGCCTAAACTTGCGAAAAAACGCGGTGGGCAATTTTTTTCCTGGATTTCAGGTGGTCATAAATTTTTAACCAATAAACTTCAAAGGTTTATACTTCGTAGTTTTATTGTCCAAATACTTGTTTTTAATGTTTTACAGCTACAGAGCTTAAATATTGTATTTGTAAAAGATATTGGCACCCTAAGTATCGATGAAAACGCTTCTTT
This sequence comes from Uloborus plumipes, assembly GCA_038373865.1. Lineage (NCBI taxonomy): Eukaryota > Metazoa > Arthropoda > Arachnida > Araneae > Uloboridae > Uloborus > Uloborus plumipes. The sequence goes on from JAXGGA010008858.1 coordinate 38,434, forward strand.
TGAAAAATCGCCTGTTTTCAACTCACTATATCTCAGGTTTGTCACCTAAGACCATTTTTTCTTTGGCACCATTAGAAAGAACAGATTTTTTCCTATCGAAATGAGTTTTTTTTTCGATGGTGTTCTTTCGAATAAGGAAGAAAAAATTAGCTTGAAATACTGTCTGTTATGAAGAATTGGCATAATTAGGTTAAGACTGCAGAAAATTTTATCACACTGGGGGCCTAATATTTTTGGAGTTTAAAGTACTTTTAGTGGTCAATACTCTCCAGTATTTTTTGTGAGATTGAGCTAATTAAATTTTGTGTACCACGCATGTTAACATGCAAAAAAACGCGTTAGGCAATTTTTTTCCTGGATTCATAAATTTTTAACCAAACAAATTCAAAGGATCATGTTTCGTAGTTCTATTGTCCAAATACTTGGTTTTAATATTTTACAGCTGCAGAGCTTAAATATTGATTTTGTAAGAGATATTGTTGTCAAAAGTGTCTATTAAAATCATTTTAATGAAAAATCGCCTGTTTTCAACTCACTGTATCTCAAGTTTGTCACCTTCCACTGTTTTTTTGTTGGCACCATTAGAAAGAACAGATTTTTTCCTATTGAAATGAGTTTTTTTTCGATGGTGTTCTTTCGAATAAGGAAGAAAAAAAAATAGCTCGAAGTATTGTCAGTTATGAAGAATTGGTATAATTAGGCTAAGACTGCAGAAAATTTTATTATACCAAAAGTTCGAACTTTTAACAACTTAAAGTACATTTAGTTGTTTATATAAATACTCTGATAAGAAAAAATCTGTTATTTATAGTAGTACTAACGAAAAGATGATGGAAGGTGACAAACCTGAGTTACAGTTCATTGAAATCAAGCTATTTTTCAAACAGGAATTGCCAATAATTTTCATGTATGCTACACAAAAGCTAATGAGCTGGAAACCACATAATTATTAGAATCTATTAACAACTAAATGTAACTTTAAGTTGTTAAAAATTCGAACTTCTATTATAATAAAATATTCTGCAGTCTTAGCCTAATTATGCCAATTCTTCACAACTGACAAAACTTCCAGCTTTTTTTTTCCTCCTTATTCGAAAGAACACCATCGAAAAAAAAAACTCATTTCAATAGGAAAAAATCCGTTCTTTCTAATGGTGCCAACGAAAAAACGGTTGAAGGTGACAAACTTGAGATACAGTGAGTTGAAAACAGCCGATTTTCCACTAAAATGATTTTGATAGACACTTAGGGTGCCAATATCTTTTACAAATACAATATTTAAGCTCTGCAGCTGTAAAACATTAAAAACAAGTATTTGGACAATAGAACTACGAAATATGAACCTTTGAATTTGTTTGGTTAAAAATTTATGAATACAGGAAAAAGATTGCCCACCGCGTTTTTTCGTAAGTTGACATGCGTGCTACACAAAGTTTAATAAGCTCAATCTCACAAAAAATACTGGAGAGTATTGACAACTAAAAGTACTTTAAATACCAAAAATATTAGTCCCCCAGTGTGATAAAATTTTCTGCAGTCTTAACCTAATTATGCCAATTCTTCATAACAGATAGTATTTCAAGCTAATTTTTTCATCTTTATTCGAAAGAACACCATCGAAAAAAAAACTCATTTCGATAGGAAAAAATCTATTCTTTCTAGTGGTGCCAAAGAAAAAATGGTCTTAGGTGACAAACCTGAGATATAGGGAGTTAAAAACAGGCGATTTTTCAAAAGAAGCGTTTTCATCGACACTTAGGGTGCCAATATCTTTTACAAATACAATATTTAAGCTCTGTAGCTGTAACACATTAAAAACAAGTATTTGGACAATAAAACTACAAAGTATAAACCTTTGAAGTTTTTTGGTTAAAAATTTATGACACCGTGAAGTCCAGGAAAAAAATTGCCCACCGCGTTTTTTCGCAAGTTTAGGCACATGCTACACAAAATCTAATAAGCGCAATCTCAAAGAATATACTGGAGAGTGTTGACAACCAAAAGTACTTCAGCTCCAAAAAAAATTAGGCTTCCACTGTGATAAAATTTTCTGCAACCTTGACCTAAACATTGCAACTTGTTTCACGAAGTTCATCCGCCATTTTGGGCCACATTTTTTGCGGGATCCTAGCTCCTCCAGATTTGGATCTTGAAAGCTAAAAATTTGCACAGGTTAGTTTCATAGGCATGTCTACACCTCCGTAAAATCAAATCCAAATCGGAGATGGTCGAGTGGGGACGATTTGAAAAATTGGTCCAGTTGACGTGGAATGACTCTTTAGCTACAGGCAGTTATATCTAAAAACCAGTGCATTCGAATTTTAGAAACAAGGAGAATTTCGGGGCCTAATGGCGCATCACGGGGGTCGACGAGGCCCCACGCGGCCGCTTAGTCCGCGTACCCTTAGACCCGCCTCTGCCCATTTGGTAATGTCCAATAATAATGTCGCACATTTTTTTTCAACGTTTTTGACTTTTGTAAAAAAATTCACTTTTTACAAAGGAATAAAATTGATTAAAAAAAACTAGTTCATTTTTTTTAGCAATTTGCTTGTGCCCCCTCCCCTCCACATTGTTTCTTTCTACTTCCATGCGCTTGTTTCGGGCTCACAAGGAGCTCATTTTTCGATGCGTTCTTTTTCAAATTTGTCCAACTCTTATGTGAGAGAGTGGCAAGTAATAAGCTCAGGGACTTTTTTTTTTCAGATCTGCATCGAATAATCAAATCAATGTAGAGTAAATGTGAAACGTTTAATGAGGGAATTGATAAGAAAAAGTTCGTAGACATCTGTCATTCTGATCGGAAATAACACCATATGTTGCACGAACAATTTGATCTTCTGCTTGGCATTGATTTCATCAGCGCGTCATTAATGACGTGATGGTAACGATGGCAACAGGTCAGGTTGTTGTAAATGTGGTTTGACGCCAGATTTAGTAGCGCGCCAAATTATTTCAGCCAAGCTATGAAAATCATTTTATGAAACGTGTTTCTTGTCTAAATATCTTGCGAAATCAAACTAAATGCCAGTATTTTAAAAACTTTTCCACAAAAAAAGATTTTTTTTTTCATACACATTTTGACCGCATGTTATATTTTCATCATTTTGTTTAGTTATTTTTTTTTTTCACATTTTGCGATTTGTTAGGCGCCAAAAAAAATATGGCAACCCTCTGGCTCTGGATGCAGTAATGGCGACCTGTCGTTAAATTCAGTCTTCGAGCACAAGCTTTCTTCTGCCAAATCTAGTCTTTTAAACCAAATATGTTGCTTTTACTCGCTGCAATAGTCGGATTAGTTTCCTGTGAAAATTCCTTATCAGAGGAACCCCTTGCTCATCTGAACAATGCGGAATTGCAAGAATATTTGCTTAAAGTTCACCAAAGATGTCCAAACATTACTCGTGTTTATGAATTAAATCAACGAAGTGTCAACGGATGGCCACTAGTTGTCATAGAAATCACTCAACATCCTGGCAAGCATGAAGAATGTAAGAATTTCCCTCATTTCTTTCTTTTTCATTAAATCTTTTCAAGTGTATGAATATGTAACCGTATGGCATGTATTGAATCATGTTTAAAGGTTCGTTTTGTCAAACTGTTAATGTGATGATCGTTATAGATAGTGCAAAATGCAATCTCTAACTAATAAATGTAAGTTTAATGTATACTTGGAAAGACTAAACTTATAGGATGATGCAACCAAGACAGTTTCGGTTGTTCTATCTGTCGTGAGAACGTTTTGTTTTGAATTCTTCTGTCATCTCATCAAAGCTGTCCAGAGACTCACAGCGCCCAGAGCGAAGTGCCTCCTCCCAAAAGTTAGTTATAATTTCAATGCACGCTAGGGGAACAGTTTATTTTAATTATTACATCTTTACATGCAATACATGGTACGAAACCAAATTTTCTATAAGGCGAAGCAGGATGATTGTAGACAGTACACAAAGAGCAGCAATTTTACTCTATGATTTCATTCTTTTAATTTTGGAAACAAAATCATTTTTTTATTCTCTAGGACAGCATCTGTTTTATTAAATTACATAATATGTTATTTATTTCTGTCAATCTCATCAAACTCAATTATTTCCAAAGCCAGTAACAAACTAATTTACCATGCACCATGGTTTACCCCTGTGATCAAAATGAACAGCAGAAATAATAATGATAAAAAAGAAGATATTTCTGCATAAATGTTTGATTGTGTATTGAGTTAGTTTTAAAATGCTGCTTTTAGATTTTTTAGCTGAGTTTTTACTTTAGAGATTTTTCTCTTTTTAAGGAAAGAAGGTGGGAGAGAGATTTCAGGTCAGCCTACGGGCAGCTGACTAATTTAGACTAAATTTAGTATATACTGGTATGAAAAATGAGATGAAATTATTGCTTAAAAATCTCAAAAAATGTTTTAAAACAGAGTATGTATCGAAAGAGTTGTGCCGCTTTTTCAACATTTAGCACCCTCTCATGTCTTGGCACCCTGAGTCCATCATCACCCCCCTCCCCCTTTCTTACTTTCTTGCAAATTGCTAAAATTAGTATTATACAACACGTGCTTCTTTGCATTCAAATATTTTGATTTTCCAAAATTTTGAAAAAAGTTGAGATATGAATTAAAGTTTTTGAAGATGTTTCTAAAATAAGGAAGAACATTTTTCAAACACTAGGAGTAAAAAAGAGTTAAAAGTGAAGTTATTGATCTAAACACATAAAAAGTTGATATTAGTGTTTGTTTTAATGAGTTGTTTGGCTGAGCCTGATTAATGTCCATGTACCTGGGTATCATAATTTTAGGTGCACTAAAATTGTGAAAATTTCCCTCTCTCCCCTTACTTTCATATTTCACATTTTTTCTGATAATATAAAGTTTATGTACAAGCATTTTTTTGTCAGTTTTCTAGTGCACAAGGATTGCTCTAAATATGAACAATATTTCTTGAGATAGTGGCACTAACTTTTATCAGGGACCTTTTGTAACACTTTGGTGGTTTCTGTTAGAGGTACCTCAATACCCCTGGTGACCCCTGGGCCTATTGTAAACCAATTTAAAAAAGGTAGAAACAGACTAAAGATCAGGATCGGTAAATTTTTCTGGTTTCCTGTAACAAGGAGAACTGTGGCGTCTGTCCAGATTTGGGGGTCCCTTAGTACATTATAAAACTATGTATGATACTTATCATGTGTGTTTTTGTATCTACTTCAGAGCCCCTATGGAAATGGGGGCCTTTCACAATTAAGATATGGTAGATTTGCCGTAGGAGTAGAACATTTAAGAAATCACTCGTTCGTTCCTCGTCTGCAGAAGTTTCATAAATTTTTTGATCATTAGCTTCTGCAATGAGTGAATGATAAAGCTTAGACTTATTGCCACCCAACATGAACAAACATAAATGATAATATGTGTAGACAACTAAATTTTCTAAAACTTTAAAAAATGTAAAATTATTTAAAAAAAAATTCTTTAGTGGCAGAATTAACGATTCATTTCCTGAGTAAACTTGAAGGAGTCGGCAGTAAAATTTTCCCTGTTATATCAATCAATCACATGGTTGCAAAAAACCCACCTGCCCCCCAAAAAACCGCCCTTTTTTTGGGGGGTGAAACCCACTCTAAAAAACACAATAAAACCCGCACAAAAGCGGGTTTTATTGGGTTTTTTAAAATTAGTGACAGTTTTATTTCATATTCAGCATTTTTTATACAGTCGAACCTCCATATATCGAAGTAGCAAATTGTCGGAAAAAAATCGATATATAGAAAGGACCTCAGTTTTTTGAAAATTACTCCGGAAACATTGAAATTAAAGCAAAATTTCACACATGAAACTCCATTACTAATATATACGCTAATCATATTTGATGAAAGTTAAGAATTAAAAATGAACTAATATGAAAATTTTAATGAATATTATACATACTTATTGAAAAACAGTAATCCAAAGAGTAGTTGCAATGATCACATTCTTTTAAAAAAACTGCGAAAATCTTGCTGAACAGCCTGTTTTACAGAAAGTTCATCAAAAAAATGTTCACAGTTATTCAGTCCACTAAACAATCCATCAGGAACTTTATCTGCAACACTAAGGCATTTTCTTTTTGACATTGTAAATCGAGAGGGAAAACAAAACCAAATTGAATTGGCACAGCACTAGTTAAAACAATTTTCGCTGAAACTAATCATGGAGAGAGAGGAATCACCACCAAACAAAAGGGGTAGATAGAAACTGGTTTTGCTACAGGACAGATTGCATCCAAAATTCGAAAACGACGGGGGAGGGGATAATCCGGGAATTCCAGAATGGACAAACAACGTGTTTGTCCACTCCAGGGGTCCACACTTTATCTACAGCTGACTATGGGGTTTTCAGTGACCTTTTCTGACCTTCCCTTTTCTCCTGACTTTCATCTTTCGTGAGGTAAAATGTCTAAAAGCGGAATAAAATCTCCAATTACGCTTCCAAAAAAATTCGATATATGGAGATTTTTTCGATATATAGAAACAGTTTTTCTATGTAATGAACATGTGAATTTGCTAGAAGTTCGATATATGGAAAATTTCGATATATGGAGGTTCTACTGTATTAGATTTTATCCCTTGTATTTAAAAAAAGTTGTCCTACCTATTGAAACTTAGTCTACCCTACCCATGAAATATAGATATAAAACACTAAGGCAAGTTCTTTTCTGCCTATACCAACAATTGTTTGTTTACATTTGGCAATGGCCTCGAGTAATATTACGGGAAAAGAAGATAATGTTACAAAATATATTTTAAAATCTTACATCTTCATCCAAAATAACTACGAAAACTGAGCACAAATTATTACTAAATATCGTTACATTTTATTACTACATGCTACAGTACATGGAGGCATTGTGTAAAGGTTTATTGAGCTGTATTGCCACACTCTACACATTTCCATCCCAATACATAGTTTGTCTGCACAATAGCATACTGAAAAATTTTAAAAAGGGAGTAGTAATAAGAGATTTTCACCAGCTTTTTATTTATTTTTTTTTTTTTTTTTTGAGGGTGGTGGTGACATGATAAAGTATAAACTAATAATGTTATTTGTTACTTTGTCTTTTATGATGATTTATTTATATTATTTAAATTCAACTTAATTGCATATTAAATTAAGACAAAAATAAAAATTAGCATTCTTAATTCTTTTGCTCCCCTGATTTCAAGCAGTTTGGAAAAATAATGTATACTCAATTTCTTTGAATTAATGTAGCTTTATGTAGTATTATGAATTATCAGTATCGTACAAAGATTTGGGTGTGCCCCAGGGCAAAATCTGTAAGTGCTCGTCCCACCCCATATTAAACTATAAAAAAAAAATTTCAGTGTAACTCATACTGTTTTTTTTCTGGATTGTGCACTCCTCCGCGTTGCAGTGGGCGCTATGTATGCCACTGTATACTATGGGGAAAAGCTTGTTTACATAGTTAATGGTGGTTAGTCACATTTTGTGAACCAAAATTTTGATTTGGTCCTTGCATTCCTGACCCTTGGTGCCAACTTGGATGCCTAAAGTTTTTTATCACATTGAAGCTTTTCTTTCCTAGCTCTGTGTAAGAAAGACGTGATTGGCCCAATGGATAAATGTGTAGAAGTAATTTTCAAGTTTTGTCTTTAAAAAGTAATTTTTATATATGTTACTAATATGCTGTTAACAGTAATAGAAGTGCTTGATAAAAATTAATTTGGATTTAGGTACACATTTGATTCAATAAAAATAGTAGCTATATGTTGTTCCTTTTTTACGCCTAGATTTAAATTTTTATTTATTGCACCACTTGCTTAGCTGAAATATAATGATTTATTAATCAAATTGTGAAACCAAACCCTCTTAAATTTTGATTTGAAGATGTGATGATGATAAAGAATGAAAAACAGAAAAGTGGATTTAAATGTCAGAATCCCAGACTTTGCAAATTTGTGAGAAAAACTTGAAATTTTATTTTTAATTTTTAGTTTTGATTTATTTGCTTACTTTCTAGTAAAACCAGAGTTCAAATACATTGGGAACATGCATGGCAATGAAGTTTTGGGCAGAGTGCTTCTGTCTGCTTTGGCTGGCTATTTGTGTGAAGAATATCAAAATGGAAACCAAGAAATCCAGAAACTTATCAACATGACACGCATCCACATTTTACCTTCCATGAATCCAGATGGATGGGATATTGCAACTCAAGTGAGTTCTTTTGTCTGCTGTAAAATGGTAGCTTGTGGATTATTTGAATAGGTATTCACAAAAACTAATGTGAACCTTTTTTTTCCTGATAGGCTGAATTATTGATTATAACTGAAATTTTCAGACTTGGTGTATGGTATATTTATGTATAATTTTATACATACAAGTGCATTTTTTACAAATATTTCTTAGATACTTTTTCAAGTATTAATGATTGATATCTTAACTTATTTATGCCCAGTAGCCTAAAATCGTGACGCTTGTTAGTTACTGCATACAAATATCTCTAATGTGTATATCATTATACTAAAGCTGTTTTTCACAAGTTAAGTAGTCCTTCTTCTTGAGGAAACCAGTTAGAGCCACTACTTGGACATCAGAATTCATTTACTGACAGCTATTTTCAGACAAATCAGTCAAGCAACGATCTAGCATGCATAGCCACAGTGAAAAAAAAAAAAAGAATTTTTTTTACCAACTTATTTTTGTAAAATTACACTGTTTTTAAGTGATTTGCTGAAAATTGATCAGAGATACCTTCTGTAATGTTACTTTGCAAAAGAAAATTCAAGTAAGGTCGCATTTTGCTCACATATCTGCAAAATATCTTATGAACAGGACGTTAAATAACTTAATAAATATGGCAATGGCGAACTATTTTAAGCCTAAAATGTATGTAAACCATTCCAAGTAAGAATTTTAATCAGATAAATATTGAAAAAATTAAAAAAAAAAAAAAAACTTGGGCATAAATGGGTTAATGCTGACTACTATTTCTATTGAACAAGGAAAGAAAAATATTAACTATCAACAAAATATGAAGCCAAGATTGATACACTTTTTCAGTTTTACTCTAAATAATAATTTACTTAAAATTCTCATATTTAACAGTTATTTAACATTGAGCACAGGGTTGTTTTGTTTAAACCATGGTTTAAACCAATCGGTTTTTTAAAAAAAAACATGTGGTTTTTTTAAAAATTGTTTTTTTTTTCAAAAAATGACAAAAAAAGAAGGAAAAAATTTCTTCAAATGCTTACATTTATTTTATGCACATATTAAAAAATGTAAAATTTAGTTTATGCAAAGTTGTAGACATAAATAATTAACAAAATGATTTTTTTGAAATTTATTAAAAGTTTACAAAATTATCTTTTTTCAAATCAATATAACGTGTCTCATTATGCAATATATTACACTGCCAAAGAGCAAATTTAGACAAACTTTCTTCATAACACATATAATTTACATGAATAATTAATATTTATAAAGGATTTCATTGTATTACAGATGCAATCCATTATATTTTGCTCAATTCATTTTCCACACGTGCCAGGTTTCCATTTATGTGCATCTATTTGCTCTTTGAAACTTTGGCTTTTAATTTCCATACATTTAAGTTTAAGGAGCCATTATGTTTCATAATCTGAAGTATCAAAATTAAAAAATTAATAGTTTATGCCTAAAAATAATGCTTTGTATGTGTTCCAGGTGAACAAATCATAATGTTTCAGTTTTAAACAATTTTTTTTTTTTTTGAAAAATAGTAATTTATTTCAGGGCTCCTCATAATATATGAAGATTAAAAGACAAGTTTTAAAATTCCTAGAATAAAAAATGCAAGATTTCTGCGTGTCCTTGCAAATTGAGAAAAAAAAAAAAAAAAAAAAAAATTAATAATAATAATAATGTGAGAAATCTATAAACTCTACTAATATCTTTTACCCTCTCCATTACTTATTTTTTCTTCTATATGCATTCAAGGCTCTTAATTGATTGAAATACATGTATTTTTTTTAAATACAGCTTAGGGAAAAACTTTCTCTTGGTTTAAATTTGAATCAAAATGTTTTTAAAGCTATAGTAAATATAAAGGAGACAACCTAGATATAAATATTTGAAATATATATGTAAAATATTGTTTTACAATAACACAAAACCAAACTTCACATCACAATAAAATATGTAAATCCATTACATTATAAATTATTATTTTTTGTTATTTAATATTTTGAACAAAAAAGCAAGTTTTAAAGCTTTTGCAGAGCCATAACATATGTGCGAACACTGAATAAATAATTTCAAGGGATAAAAATATTTATTCTTTTCTGAAGCTGATTTAGCAGTAAATAGTTGAATACTTTTAAATATAATCGGATTGCATTTTTAAATTTCTTGCAGAAGATGTTACTTTTTCTGCAAAATATATTTCGTGAAACAAAATTTGCTACTAATTTATTTTTTCTAAGGAGTCTGTACATTTTATATTTTGAATTCCAATGCTATTTCTGCTTACTTGTTTACAAGATCATAAGGTGAAACTTTTCTTTTTGAATTTGTTTAGATTATGCTTGAAAATATGCACCCCCCCTTATTTGATAATTATTATTTGTTTTGATATAATAAATTATGTTTTTCTTGGATCATCACTATTTTTTGTCTCAACCTGCATCATATCTACTTCTTGAAGTATTTCCTGAGAGGTCTATGCATTCATACCAATATATTAATTGAGTTTATTTCAATCAATATTTTCCTATAAAAAGCTATTTTAATGATGTAATTAAATTACAATGTTTTGCTCTTATCTCCTTAAATAGTCAAGAAATGTGGTTTTATGACTGTTGAAGATTGACTGATTATTAATTACACCACTTTTATTACTTTCTGAAATTTTTTTTTTTTTTCGAAAATTATAGTAGAACCAAAGAACCTGGTTTAAACCAAAAAAAAAAATGTTTTTTTTTTTTTTTTTTTTTTGGTTTTTTTTTCAAAAAAACCTGGTTTTTTTCTAACCCTGACGGAGCAGATATTACCTATCAGTGAGAGAGGGTTAGTTTTGTTATTTATTGTAAGTTAATTTTACCAAGATGAATAAAGTTGAGACTATCTCTCAGTTTTTTAATAAGTATTTAGATTACTTTACATGCTTTTAAAATTCTGCTCATTAAAAAGAGTTACACAAAACCATACATGGAATAATGTAAGTAATTTGTTTGTTTTGATTTAGTTTTATTGTTTAATAAAAGGAAACTAAATTTCAAGTTGTGACTGAATCTAGAATAAAATGAAACGAGAGATTGATTTAAATTAGCATGCTCAATTTTATTCTATGGAAATTTTATTCTATGAAAATTTTGATCAGTCATTAAACTAAAGTAACTGCAGAGAACCAGAAGAATTTTCGTCAAGCTTCTTTTTAATGCTATGTTAGCTTTTTAATGCAAAGTGGGAGAATGTGAGGCAAAATAAAATAGTTAAAATAAATTAGTTTTCAAAATTAAAAAAAAAATGTTTTTTTTTTTTTTAAATTACTGTACATAAAGAAGGAACAATGTATTTTATGATAAAACTTATGTTCAAGTATATTTTTTAATTTTTTGCAGTGAAGTTGTACTTTCAAAGCAAAAAAAAAAAAAGAGAAAGTTTTCTTTTTTTTTCTCACGACCAAGTCCAGAACCACCAGCGGGTTAAGGTTGTAAAAAATAATATGCTTAAATATGAAATAGTTTTCTAAAAGTTAATTTTCTTTATCAGTGCAAGAATGTATAAATACCTCATTTAATTTTTGCATTATCTGCAGCTTTCTCATTAAGAGAGTTTTGATGTTAGTTAAACCATCCATTTTTAGATTAGCACTAAAAATGTTCAATATTCCTTGTCATTAGAGTATTACTTATGATGTGATGATGTGAATTGTTTGCTTGTGAAGATTAATTGTCATTATGTTTTTAGTCTGGTGGAAAAGACTGGTTAGCTGGAAGAGAAAACGCCAACAGTGTTGATTTGAATCGTGACTTTCCAGATCTGAACGCCATTGCATACCAAGCCGAACAGCGAAAGCAGCAGAAAACTGACCATTTCTTTTCATCTGATGTTGTTGATCATAAAGTAAAGTTCACTTGTGTTAATAATGTCTTTCTTTTTCTTTTATTTTATTTCATTAATTTGTTTTGCATTTTGAATTTTTTTTGCATGTTATCTAAGATTTCATGAATGCTAGCCATTTTGTGTAATTAAATATATTTAGAAGCTTAAGAATTTCTACAGCAACAATACTCTAGCTCTAGGTCTCATGTGACCTGCTAAATTCTCCAAATGCTATCGGACATCATTTGAAAAGAATAATCATGTGGAAAACTAAGGAAAATTAACTATGCACTGAATATATTTAAAATACAAATAGGTGTAATTTACTTCAAATTTTATCTATCCAAAAAATAAGAAGAAAAAGTTTAGGCGTTTCCGTTTTAACCCAAAGTGCAGCATTTATGAGAAAATTTATAAAACTTGAATTGTGTGCATTAAAAGTAGTTGGCAAAGAAAAATTCATAAAGAAATGTTTTTAGTAACCTTTTGTGTGATAAGTAAAACTAGTTAAAGCCAATTATTTCTCGTTTAAAAATCTGGCAAAGAGGACAATGTGAGATATCACAACTTTAAAATAATAACTTTTTTCTCAGTATCATCTTCAAGCAACGACGACAACTTCACAATTGTTTAGAATCAGGCAAAACTCTCAGAATTTTCTCCTTTGGCTACCTAGTCTTCGCTCACCAACAGTTTAGTTTAAAAAATGACCAGTCGTGCATTAATAGAGTTTGTTTCTGTTTACCTCATGTTTTCTTTTACCCTTCCTGACTCAGCAAACACTATTAGCTGTTCACAATAATAGTTTCAGAATGTTAACTTATGCTACTGTGAGTTTTATTTATTTGTATTAGTTTTCATTGGTATGAGTTGTTAAAATCGTGTAGCAGGGTTAGCCGATATATATCAGTCGATATATATCATGATACATATCATGATATATATCCGATATTTATTCTGAAAATATCACGATATTTTGATATTTTTGATATTTATTTTTTGAAATGCGATATTTTCAATAGAAAAATTGTCTTCATCATATTAATGATGTCATCTTTAGTATGATGTAATAATATGATATTCCTTTTTTATTTTCTGATAATGAAATTAAAAGTTACAAAACAACTTGAATGGAGATGAAAAATGCCTAGTTAAAAATGAAAAGTTAATCAGAATATGGAAATGTGTCTAATGTGTCTAAATATTACATTTTATAATAATCAATTATACTAATATACCAATAAGTTTTCCTGTTTTGGTTTTGATATTACATGATAGTTGATTTATGTATATGATACTGTAATTATTTTTATATGAACATAATAGTCAATATCCAGTGTAATAGCCAACATCATCATTAGGTTATATAATTTTTAAAACATTAAACTATTACATTTCAGCAAAAATGGCTGCATAACATTTCATTGTATGTAAATTTTAATGTATATTTATGTAGAGAAATATTAATTTTTAGTCTGTACTGTAATAATACTTATTTAAGGAAATAAATAACATTCATTTGAGGATGTAGTTACTATTTAAAGAATTAAGCTTGCGCAAATTGAAAATGTCGGATATATATCAAAATATCGGATATTTTCGATATTTTTGAAAATATCACTATATTTACGAACCCTGTCGTGTAGTCCACTTTTTGTAATTGCTCTTTTCGTACTTTTTAGCTTCAGCCAGAAACCAAGGCCGTGATACAGTGGATCCTCAACAATCCGTTTGTCTTATCAGCAAATTTGCATGGTGGAGCACTTGTTGCTAATTATCCGTATGATGAAGCTCGAAAGTCAAACCAGTTGCATGATTATACTGCTACCCCAGATGATGATACATTTCGGTAAAAACTCCTTACTTTTTAAGCAGTAGTTTCTGTAACTTTATTTGGATGGTGTTATGCAAAAAGGAGTTAACCCACAAAAACCTGATTTTGAGATAATGGGCTTTGAAGTCAACAAACTCTGGCAAAAAGCATGGAGCTCTATATCAATATACCAATGATATGTTACCATGAAATGCTGATAGGGCTTAAATATTTTTGCTTAATGTAGAAAGCAACATATTTTACCATCACAGTTGGATAACTCATTTTTTTATGTTTTGTGGGTTAACTCCTTTTTGCATAACACCATCCATTTGGTCTTCTGCTATTACACATACATTTTTCCACAAATATAAACCTTTACCCCCTTATAATTTGATGATGTACAGACAGGCACCTGGGATCCCGGGAAACTACTTGGAAAAGAAAAGTTGTTTCCAAGGTACTTGGAACTCCTTGGATTTTCTAGTTAGTCTTTGGAATTGAAAATCTGAGACTTGTATCATTCTTGAGTTTCATCATCTTTCGCACTTTTCTCCCAAAAAAGAGGAATTTTAATTGGTCATTTTCGAGCTTCTCTACTGCAAAGCAATTTGCCAGCTTTGTCCTTTTGTTCCCAAAGTTTGAAAATACTTGTTAATACAGACAGAGTTTAGTGGGAAACTTAACAGCTAGGCAAGAAGGTATAAACACCCTCCATTTATTTTTTCAAACTTTTGAGTATTTTTACTTATTGAAATCGACCACTTTCAAGGTCTTTCTTTTTTTTAAGATAAATTACCTTTTGTAAAAACAAAGTGTTAAGAAATAACTATCACTCATAGAGCTCACGTTGATGAAGAAAGTTGATATACCCAATAATTTTCACATCAGCTTTCTGAAACTTATTGAATTACCTATAGTGTTTACAGACGGAACTGTAATTAATGTTAAACATTATTACAGTTTTTAATTAAACATGTTTATCTCTAAAAACCTAAACCCTTACTGGAGTATTTCCTCCACCTTTTGCGTTTTAAAGACAAAAAACTTACTGTTTGCTTTACCCCCCCCCCCCCCCCCCGCCTAAAAAACAATAACAACCCAGTTTTCAGAGTTAAAAAAAACTGGGTTTTTGCCAACCCTGATATAGTATTTTATAAAATATATATATTTTTTTCTGTCATTAAAACCAATATATTAGGGTTGGTTCTGGTAAGTGGGCCACTGGGGTAAGTGGGCTAACCCCCCCCCTTCCCTTGAAACTGAAATGCACGTATGGTTTTTGTACTTTTTTGTACTGATCATATTATATTTCATCACAATGATTGGTTTTGCATATATTTGGGTTTCATGGAACTTTTTTTGGATCATATAATTTATGTCAAAAAAATTTTCAGAAAGAAATTTTTTTTGTGAGTTCAAGCAACATTTTTCATAAAAGTGTTTTAATGTTAGTTTTTATTATTTTTTCTATGTTCATCACGATTTTTTGTAGAGTAACCTAAAGTACACATTGCAGTAGGAATTTTTATACAAAGTATTATTAATAAGTGACCCCTTGGTTTTTCTCAGTTAGGGTAGGTGGGGTATCACTATAGTGTAAGTGGGCCCCTTCATAATAATGATGATTTCAAAATGAAAAGCAGTTCTGATGAAACATTTTCTAAGATGAAATGAAAAATAATGATGCAGACCTAGAAGGAGTTGATTCTTTAGCTACAAAAACTTCAAAAGCTGGTAACTATGTATTTGGGAAACTTGCATGAAAGAATAATATAAAGTATTATGAAGTTCTAACTTTAGAATGTTATACAAATGAAAAAAATGCTGTTAAATTTGATAGAAAGAATAGAAGTAGCTGCACTTTTCATTGATTTGATGTAAATGATATTAGAATTATAACTGAGGATGAAATCATATTGTCTTTCCCTCAACAAACTTCAAATAGGACGCTGCCATTAAGTGTTTCCATTTTTTTCGACCTATATATTTTGACTTATTTGACCAAAATTGATCTTAATCAACTCTTTTATGTTTGTTCAACACTAATTTATATGTAAAAGCAAAAAATATGCTTAGCGGCTTTTAATGAATTTCACAGACACAATTGTTTTGTATTCCGCTTTTTAATTTTCTGTCATACACATTTAAATGTAAGTAGATATCTCGTTAATGGATACATTTACAAAAAAGTATTTCATACTAAAATGTTTC